>JAIUZE010007991.1:0-14781 GCA_022085475.1 Heliosperma pusillum | reverse complement strand
TATTCACAAGCGATCATATAATTGCAATTTTCTCTCAATATATAAGTAAAAAATATATTCATTTGTGATCTTGTTTGATTCGTCTTTACGAGTACATTATTAATATCTAACTTTTATAATTTTTGCAAACACGTAGCTAACGATATTTACCGTGCAAAACTCGTCTCGGCAAATGTGAAAAAAAAATTTGGTAGAGTGGAGTTGAATGGAGGAAGTATATTTTAATACTATGTTATTTTTTATTTGTATAATAATTTCATTTGTAATTAACGACTTGTACATGACAACGTATGAAGAATATGTAATATTAACATTACAATAGTCGAAATATTTCAAAACATATATCTTATAACTTACGATTTGACATTCAAAATATATTAACATATTCGATCAACGGAATACAATTGTTACATGTAAAATCTTTCGTTCTTGTATTAGGTACATTTTGTAGTCTCCTACGAAGTCTTGTTGTATAAATAATTTAAAAATATAATATATATAACAAACGTTGCAGTATATGTGCAATATGTTTTGAAAAAGTATAAGTAGATACGAAATTAGATTGTTGACTTGTTGATGCTGGCTTGGACGGCGGTCCAGAGAACATGAAACGATTGAGTACAACCTCAATATTCGGATGACCAAAAGAAAATGCCATTTTCCCGGTGAAAATACAATTATTGCGGCTTCTGTACCTACATAAGGTGCATAATTCACTAGCCTTCTTGAATAGCCCTGAACAACGTTTAGAAAAGGTAACTTGACAATTACTATCCTTTTCCATTCTCTCCATTTTTACCTTTTGTCTACCTTTGTTTTTCTTGGGAACAACATTAGCCATTGCGGTAGACATGGAAAAATTGTTGATCAATTTTTTTGGTAGTATACCAAAAGGGAAGTATGTAGTGGATGAAAATTGATTTGTTAAAGCAAAGTTTAAATAGAATGCTTTGCCAACATATCTCGAATCAACCAAATATGTTTCTATCTATGTCTTATTAATTGTAATTTACATATTAAGTAAGTTTTCCCTCACTACAAAATCCGTCAGTAACACCGGAAATCCGTCAGTAATTTCCATTACTGAAATTACTGACGGAATTTCCGTCAGGAACGCGCGTTACTTCAATTGGTAACGAAAAAAACGACTTCTGTCAGTTTTATTTTTCACTCAGTATTCCGTCAGCAGTCCGTCAGTCATAAAAAATGATTGACGGAATTTTTTTTCCGTCAGAAAAACCGTTAGTTTCCCGAGATATCGTTGTAGTGCGGTGCCTTACCATATCAACTATTTTTTTCTTTTCATATCTACACTAAAATAAGTACAAAATTTGCCTTGTAAACATTTTCATTTTTGGATTGATTTTCTTCCTTCAATCCAAATTTGATTTATGTATTTGTTAATTTTTTTCCCCAAAGAAAACATTAATAATTTTGATAATTATTTTAGAAATAGCAACATAATTTTACATGAATTCTACTACTCAAATAAGCCCATCAAAGCTTAATGATTTAGCTTTTTTTTTTGTCACAGTTGTCATAACATTCTTGTTATCAAACTTTTAAGGAAGTTAATCCTTCAATTCTCCTTTAAAATTAATTTTAATAATAATATACGTTCGAATCATGAAATATCATGGGCGATTCTGACAATGTACCATGTACGTACAAATGGATCTTAAAAATGCGTTCTGAATTACAATCTTCAATTCAATTTATTATGATCATGTATTTTCTTTTCATTTCTCACTAGTCTTAAACCCGTGCAAATTGCACGGGTTTGTTGTTTTGGATTTTTTTTATTTATAATAAACTAAAAATAACAATTATATTTTAATACTATGTTATTTTTTATTTTTATAATAATTTCATTTGTAATTAACGACTTGTACATGACGACGTATGAAGAATATGTAATATTAACATTACAATTTATAGTCGAAATATTTCAAAACATATATCTTATAAATTAACGATTTGACATTCGTAATATATTAACATATTCGATCAACGGAATACGATTGTTACATGTAAAATCTTTCGTTCTTGTATTAGGTACATTTTGTAGTCTCCTACGAAGTACTTGTTGTATGAATAATTTAAAAATATAATATATATTACAAACGTTGTAGTATATGTGCAATATGTCGTGAAAGAGTATAAGTAGATACGGAATTAGATAAACCCCTTGTAGTTCAATTCATACTGTATAATATGGGCTAATCTAATCTAAATAGTTATGACACCCGTCCCGTGAAATAATAAATAGATACATGATTAGATAAGTTAAATCGATGTGCTAATATGGCTAGTGTAATCTACATTGTATATACAATTATTTTACACTTAAGTATTAGTGTAATCTACATTCGAAGACGTATATCTTACAAAGTATTTATCTTTTCACTTTTTAACATTGTATATATTGTATTTTTATAAGTACTAAAGTCATATCTGAATAATTTTTGAAGAAAATAATTTACGTTCTTTATGAATTTTTTCATTTTGTTTTAAATTAACGTATTTCTTTCGATATTTTTTCTAATTTTAAATTTTTAATCTTTTTAACTAAAATATATTTATAAATTATTTCGACTATAGTTCAAGAATTTGGGTTTTAATATTTTGTAGTTGCTTTTTAATTAATTTTCTTATATAAATGCGAAAATTGAGTATTAAATTATTTCCCTTAAAATTGGACGGTCTCGTAAATTTCATCATTTAAATGGTCATATTTCCAAGTTTTACCTTACTTCTTTTTTCACTGAGTACGGTTAAATAATTTAGTTTATATGTTATCGATTTAAATATAAAGTCATTTACAGTTTTCGTACTTAATTACCTTGGCCTGATTTAAATAGATATTTAAAGACAAATCAAGTCATTGTTAAACGGATACAATGTTGCAATTTCAAATAATTAAATTTTATAATAAAGTGGTCCCATAAAAATCCTACTTTTAAGGGTTGTTTGCCAAGTAAGCATTGTGGTTGTTCTTTTAATAAGTAAGGATTATTATCAAACCATTTATATAATTACATCGCTATCAAGGTTGCCCATAACATTTCCGGGACCCTAAGTGATATTTTAATAGTAAGCCCCTAATATCAATATACGTTTACATTATTATAAGAATATCAAAAATAATTTTAAAATTGTTGAAGACATAAGATATAATGAAAAACTCCTATATGATGGTAGTATTTGTTATATAAGGAATAAGAATCTCATTTAAAATTATGGAGTACTAAAATATCCAATGGTGATTTGTTATTATTCCCCTTGTCACAATTAATTGTTGCCTTTTTAAATTATTTGTGAATGATATTTCAATTAAAGGCAAACAATTGAGACCGAGGGAGTAATTGTTTAATATTTCTAGCAATCCTTTAACTTAAAATCTCAAGAAATTTATTCAGAGACCATTTTTCCAAAGATTTACACAAAATATATTTTCGTTCACATTTCCTTATCTTGTCAATTGGTCAGTTAGCTTTACTCAAAACCAACAAACACATATAAACAATTGTTTGACACAAATGGAGTATGAGAATGCTAAAACCTATGAATATTATTCAGATTTATAGTGTTTATGATCGAATTTTTTTATGAAAATATGTGTTATAAATTAATGTTATGCGGAATGACGTAAATAATTAAGATTTTGAAAAATAGACTACAAATCATATCAAACACGTGATCAACCTCTTCATTACGAAGCATACAATAAGGTGTTTGATTGATCGAAAATAACTGAAAATATATCTCTTATAAATTAATATTATGCATAATGACGTTAATAATCAAGATTTTGAAAAATAGGCTACAAATCATATTAAACACAGGATCAACATTTTCATTACGGAGTGTACAATATTGGTTGGTTGATTCTCAAATGGAAAATCGATTATTGCTAAATAAATATAGGGACATTGAAAACCGTACCAAACTTTTTTCGTATGTCACTCATATAAAGAAGTCCTAAGTCGGCTAAGTGCTTGATTATTGACCAACGTTATCTTTATCTTTTTCACTTATTTTACAGTAATTATAGTGTGACATACTGACATATATGGTTTCATAGTGTAAGACGATGATCCCTTTATGTAAAACATCCTTTATTAATAACACTAAATGAATAATTTTGCACACAAATGTCCGCTTTATGATGAGAGACCGTCTTACTATATAATTTGTTCTTATTTCATAATGGCAATGTTCATATTAATTTGTTTTATATATGAAAGATTTCTTAACAACCAACATTTGCAAATGAAAATGTATTTATTCAAATCATTTTTGAGAAAAAGACACAATAATTAGAGGAAAAAAAAGTTAAATGTGATCCAACTAATTTTTCTGATTTTATTAGAAAAAAGATAACACTACAAAATTTTCAAAATAACTTTTTTTAAAGGAAATTTCAAAACAACTAAGTCCTATTTTATAGGAGTTTGTATATATTATTTATCATTTTTAATAGGTATATACTTTAATTTTACCCTAACAATGAATAATAACTGCTAATCTGCTATTTTGTTTTTGAAATCAACCCGGGGGTTGAACTAGATTAAAGATAAATAAAAAACCACATCATTCTTTACTGTCGGTGGGAGCATCTCCAACCATTCTCTACTACCAGTGACTCTAGGAACCACATGCGCCAGCGCATGAGCTACACAGTTATTGACTCGACTAGTAAAAGACCAAAAAATAGAACTAAAAGAATTACAAAGAAAACTAATATCCTCAAGCACAAGATTAATCGAGCTATTCCCCGTTGCCTTATTCTTTAAATCATCGATGACTTGTTTACAGTCACTTTCGATGACGACCTTGTCGTGACCCTTTTGGATTGCCTCTTGGACTCCTCGTAGGACCGCAGCTGCTTCCGCCATGCGAGGTTCCCAATCATAGTCGCGCCATTCCGTCATCGCCCATAGAACATGTCCTCGATCATCCCTGCAAACCACCCCAAAGCACACCCCGTCCCCCTCCTTGGCTCCAGCATCAACATTAATCTTAACAAGTCCCCGATCCGGAGGTTGCCACCCTTCCATCATCCGACCCTCAGCTTCTTGTTTGTCACGTTCCTTCCCTTTCGATCCGCCCAACCCTCCACTCGCCATTTACTCCATAATGTCTTGGGTTCGTCGAATAACACTCCCCGGGTCAATCTCGCAGTTGTCAAAGATCACTCTATTCCTATGTTCCCACAAAGCCCAACATCCTACCATGAATCTAGCATAATCCCTCTTCCCCATCTCCTTCCATTTTGTCTCGACCCAGTCACGCACTCCTCCCCCTTCCTCATCAGCCTCCATGTCCACTTCCAGACCCACCGAAACCCGTTTCGCAAAATAACACTCTTTGAATAAATGAATGCTCGACTCAGCTACATAATTACAAAAAGTACATAAGAAGTTCTCACCTCGAATCCGCGCCGCTATGTTTGCTCTCGTCGCCAAAGCCTCCCTGCAGAGTTGCTAAAAGAAAAGCTTCACTCGGGGCCAAACCGAGACTTTCCAGAGTTGGCTTTGGAACTGCTAATCTGCTATTGAGTACTCATTTGTTCATTTCCAGCCCACCTTCATTTTTATTCATTCTCACTCATTTTCTTCCTTGTTTTATACTCCCTCCTATTCATAATAACATTCCCCCTTTCCATTTTCATCTATTCCTAATACCTTCCCCCTTTCCTTTTTTGGTAAAATTTTATATTTTATTCAATCACAATACCCCACAATACAAATACTTTATCTTATTTTAATCACCTTATCTCACAACAATAATTATTTTAATCACATAACCCCACAATAATACCCACAATACACTCCCTCTCTCCAATCACCTCACCCCACCACAATACTTTACCTTATTTAATTACCCACCCTTAATTTTTGGTCCATTCTTGAATGTGGAAAGTTATCGTGAATAGGATAAAAATTAATAATTAAGGAATTTATATTCTTGGAATTTGAAAAATGAGATGAACTGATAGAAGAGTTTTTTTTTAGGCAAGAGAAGGAAGTTTTTTGATAACTTTCCCCATTCAAGAATGGACCAAAAATTAAGTACCCACCCTTAATTGATATACTCATTTTTTTAGGGAAGAGAAGGAAGTTTGGCTCGAGCTCGCGTCAAAGCTCGCAAGCTTAATTGATAGCGAGCACATTTTTTCAAGATTGGGTAAGCTCGAGATCGGCTCGAGCTCGAGTTTTGATTCTTGAGCACAAACCGAGCAAGGCCAAGCTCGGCTCGGCTCGGCTCGTTAGCACCCCTACGAGTCCCTCCCATTTACACCAAAGGTAATATTGGGCTTTTAACACTATTCATGGGTGTGGAGAATCTTAGGTATTATTCCTATTATATAAGAGAAAAATTTAGTCATGTGAGATCTTGTTTGATTCATCATCATAAATCCTATAAGAATATCAAATTATTATAATTTTTAATAATGTGTAACTAAAGATATTTACGTTGCAAAACGTGCATCGACAAGTGTGAAAAACCAAATGTTACTTTTGGTGTGGATGTGACTATGCGAGATAGTATTATATTTTGTACATAATATATTACTCGTGCATTTAAAGTATTTTGAGAAATATTCAAAATAAAATTATATTTATTGAAAAAAAAGGTACGTATAGGACAAATTATTTTTCCATTTTCTTACTTATATAATACTCCCTCCATTTAAGTCCAAATACAACATTTCTTTTTTTTTGACACTATTAATGGGTGAAGAGAATCTTTACGATTCCTTGCATTATGTAAGATAAAATATGGTCATGTGAGATCTTGTTTGATTCGCTTTTATAAGTACAATAAGATTATCTAATTTTTATATTTTTTTATAATGTAAAACTCGAGATATTTACGTTACAATTCGTGCATTGACAAACGTGTAAAAGAGAAATGTTGTGTTTGTACTTGAATAGAGGGAGTACCTAATTTAGGGAAAAAAATTCGAATATATGAAAGTGCTATAAAAAAGAGGAAGATAACGAGATAAAAAAATTTCGGTGCCCCCGCTATTTAAATTCTAGGTCAGCCACTACAACTGATCACACAAAAACCAAGTGGTTCACATGACTAAATGAGTGATAGGCATGTATATGCATCTTTTATGTTTAATTTCTCCATATTTGTATTATTATCTACTATATAACTCATAAATCATAATTAACTTATCATAAAACCGTGTTTGTTTATTGATACAGAAGAATTTGTTGGAGATAGACGCATAATTCATCTGGATTTTTGAGCTTTTAAAAAACCGGGGTAATGCTGTTATTGTCGTCACTTAGGTAGTTGTTGTCTAAGTTGACAATGCTCGGAACTGCATTATCTGTTTTGAGAGAGCTCTGTGGGTGTCGGGACTAAACAAATGGATACAACGGGGGTTTGCACATGTGAATACTCTATATCTTCAAAGTAGATGTCATTTACGAAGCCTAATATTGTTGGTGTTACATACTCACGTGCACTACATTCTGCAAAACTACAATTCCCAAATTGCATCACTTCACACTTCAATTTTGTTGTTAAGTGTAAGTGTAACTGATTAAATTATTTAACGATAATTCCTATGTACCCTTTCCCTCTATATTATAGGAATGTAACCTCTAGGTAGTAGAGAGTGGACACACATGATAACTCCTTGCATACATGTTGCACGTTAATGATACATACACAAAAAGGTTTACGATCAAGACTTGGCCTCCCATCAAACGGCCTATTCTCGTATGAAATTATAAGACGAGATTTTGTAACAATTATACAGACAAATAATATGACTAATTTTGGAAAATAAGTTGTCATAAGCTGTAACACTGACTGTACCATTGTGTTTACATTTTACCGTAAAGTGGTCACAAAACTCCGTCTGAAGCATCATACGATAAGTGGCCGTTTGGAGCAAGAATTTGCCTACAACCTAAGTTGTAAACTATATGGGTAGTGCAATTTATATTTTGAATGATACGTCATATTGTTTGACTTTGACTTTGTTTGAGCTTGACACAGCCACACAGGGGTGAAACTGAAATCATCTTGTAATGTGACTATGTGCAGCATTCTGGATAAGTATTCAATGCATAAATTAAACAATAAAGGAAATAGAGAACCCCCCTTGCTTAAGCCCTCTATTACCATGAAAAAATCCAAAGGAATTACCATTCACATCCAAAGAATATGTAGAAGTGGTAACAGAGGTCATCACCAAAGCAATGAATCTATCAGGGAATTTTAAGGCCTGCAATATTTGAAGAAGAAACTCCCATTCAACAATGTCTTATTTACAATATTACCCTTCTATGATTATTATGCTAAATATCCAATATTTTATAAATTTTAAAGTCAAAGACATGACTAGAAAAAGTAAAATGACATAATAAAAAAAATGAAAGGAGTAATAAATGATCATAATTCAAAGAATTTTATGTACTCCGTAGTACTTAAAAGACACAAATTCTCATTTGTGATGACATTATTCCATCACAAGTTTGCGGCCTCTCACAAGGAGAAAGTGGGAAGGGATAGTGAGAGGCTAGGTAGCACATACACTTCTGTCAATCAGCCGTACCGTGTCCGACACCGACACTCGTCGGACACACGCCTAAACGTGTCGGGCCCGTCTCTAACTTTCTTCATTTATTAGGGCACGTGTCCGACGCGTGTCCATGGTATTTGGGCACGTGTGTGACATGTGTCATGGTATTTTGACATTATTTGGGATAAATGATGTTCTTTAGATGAGAAATGAGCCGTGGAAAAAGATTGATTAGAAAATGAGTTTAGATGGGAAATGAAATTGAGTTATGGTCAAGGCCATGTTTTACCTTTACTTATTTAAATTTAATATCAAATACATTACAAAAATAAAATCGAACTTTTATTAACTATAAAATATATTATATTTAATTTATATAACGTGTCCCGTGTGTAACACCCCCAAATACCAAAGAGCCTTACAAGACCTCTTTAGTACTTCAGGATGCTACCATCTCGGTTATTTAATAAACGAAAACATTACTTATTTAATAAATGCTTTAAATCAATACATGGTCTCTAAAAAAGACAACATACCGTCTGACCAACAATCCAAACTAACAAATGTTAAAGTACTATGAATCAAATAATGTATATGTATAACACCCCCATACACCAAGGTGCCTTACAAGACCCCCTTAGTACATGAGAGTGCTACTATCTTGGTTACCTGAGGTAGTAACATCACAACAAACAATAAAGAAACAACATTTATTTAATAAGTTTATATGTTAATACACAATCCCAAACATATGGCATACCATCTGGCCAATAATTAACTCCATGCTGAAATCGTATTAACAATAACTAGCAATGTTCAACATAATGAAAAGACTACAAATGAGCATGACTCCAAACTGACACGCGGAAGCTAGACATAATCAGGTGATCCCATCCTCGATCCCAACGCAAGCAAATGATTACCTGCGATCACCTGCTCACCATTCCCAAATGGATAACAACAGTTTTGTAAAACAATAACGAAGTCAGTATTCGCATATTTCGACTAACGTACAAGATAAGTACAAGGCAAAAGAAACCAGAGGGCCACCGCAGCGGTTACCTCAGTAGACTCAGGTTACCAGCCTGCTCTACACAACCACCTATTGACCCTGGACCTCAACCACATGCGTCAAACTTCCATCTTGCCATAGAAAGATAAACCCGGATCATTAATGTGCACATCCCCCACGTAGCGGGATAACTACGGGGGCGAACTCGGGGTGTGATCCGTCTCCCAACGGAATCACCCATACCATAGTAACCATCACCAATAATTCCAACTCCATCATTGTCACAACAGTGACCATGATCAATAACTCAAACTCCATCATCATCAATATCACAATCATCACATATAGTAAATCAACAATCACATGCCATCAATTAGCAATGCAAATACTGTGTATGGAAACCCTACCTTAAAAGCAAATTCCGATTAGCAAGCAAAGCAATCAAAAGTATTCTTCTACGAAGTCCCCTCCTATACAAATCATAATTATACCATCATCATAATTCCCTCTCCTCAACTCAATTAGGGTAACCAATATATCAATTATTAATCCTAATCAATCATAAACAAAGATACTTACCAAAGTCATCAATCAATGACGAAACAAGCTGAATCCGGCACGAGATGAAGAAAGGTTTCTTGACGAGTTTTGAGAGGATTTTAGAGTTAGGGTTTGTAATTAAGAAACGTAAAAGTCAATTATGAAATTAAATCCTCCTATTAACCTTTAATCATCCGTCCGACTAATCCACGATTTCCGTCGTACTCGGTTGAGTACATCATGTACTCGGTTGAGTACGACTCACTCGGTCGAGTGCTGATATTACTCGGCTGAGTACAGGAGATCAAAACATTGCCAAAGACACAAGCGAACATCACTCGGTCGAGTAGCCTCTACTCGGCCGAGTACCCTATGTACTCGATCGATTAAGCTCTACTCGGCCGAACCCCCTAAACAAAGAAATACGGAGTATTACAGTCTTTCCTTCTTAAGAACGAACTTCGTCCTCGAAGTTCACAACTCATATTCCTACCATACAAACACTTTCCATTAACCAACTATCAACATAAGACACGACACCACAACAATAACACATATGCTAAGCATATATCAGCTAACACAACACAACACATAACTCATAATAATGTTAGAGTATATGTCCTCTACAATAGTGCGATCACTTAATTAAAACTCAATAATAAGAATACAAAGGGATAATGAAATTATAGTTAACTGGTCAACATTAATCGGTAATGATTAACTTACTAAAGTTTGACGTTACCGTCGTATGACGGTGGTGAACAGTTGATCCCTTGAGGTCACACCTAAAGGACAATCCCCTAATCATGTATATTAATTAATTGTATGGCGATACACATTAATTAATCGCTTAAAATTGAACAAAGTTTAAATTATAAGTGAGAATTATATCTTATTGTAATATGATTAAATAAGATTCATTTTGGTAATTTAATTGTTATATTACTGAGAATGCATAATGTTTATAAAACATTTGAGATAAGCATAATTGGTTGATTATAATTACAATTAGTTGTAAATTATATTAACCAAATATGAAATGACCCATTTTATATACATGTAATTATAAATATGACTTAAAATGTTAAGTCTAATTTATTTATTATGAAATTGCATTTAAATTAGTTAAATGTACATTTATAAGCTAAAATTACATGTTATTTGTCACATGTCACATTTGTGACAAATGACAATAAATGACAAAAATAAAATGAACACCCATTTTATACATGGTGCACCGGTTTTAAGGGTCTGAAGAGGCATTTGGTTTCTAATTAATAATCTAATATAGATTAGACAAAATGATTAAACACCTAATTCTAGCCCTAAGCCTAATACATTGAGAAGACAAATCTGAGACATACTGTAACAACCCGAAATGTACCCTATTTTTCTAGTGAAAATATTTTACGGATACTTTTCAACAAATTTAAGTTTTAATTTAGAATTTATTGTTTCGAGTCGAATTTGGAATTTCCGAGTTCATATTTGGAATTTCCGCAAGATTCCATGAGAATCCCGTTTTAAGTCGTCTTTGACTTTTCTTGACTTTTAAGTCGTCTTTGACTTTTCTTGACTTTTAAGTCGTCTTTGACTTTTCTTGACTTTTAAGTTGTCTTTGACTTTTCTTGACTTTTAAGTCGTCTTTGACTTTTCTTGAATCTTGAGTCGACTTTGACTTTCGTTGACTTTTCCGACTCACCCCGTAATTTGAAGGACCGAAATTATATTTGATATTTAATTTATTTTAATTTATTAAGATTTATTTGAATTTATGATAATTTAATATAATTATTTTGAATTTATTCGGAATTAAAGAGAAGGTTTTACGGTTTAACCTCGAACGTCATTTAACTATTCCCGAGTCAACTTAAATCCCGAAACAAACCCGAAACCCGACTTTGGCATGAGTCACCCGCCCCATGTCACCTTTTTTCCACTCACTTTAGATCTTTTAATTCTTTTGATTAAACTAATACGAATATCTAGGATATTTGTAACTTTATCAATCTGTCAGTTGAAATTACGCAAACAAATCGCTTAATCCCGGACCCGACAAATCCCACTCCACACGCCTCTTCTCCTCTTGTTCTCTTAGGATTAGATATTTTCTTCTTTTGATTAAACTAACATAATATCTAAATAATATCTAGATATTTAATTAAACAATCATAATATCTAATAATATCTAGATATCTACCATACTATATTTATAAAACCCGAGTCAATTCCGTAGCAACAATTTCAAAACCCGACTCATTAATTCCCTATATTTACACGGCACCCACCCCACTCTTATTCACTACTTATCTTTTCATTTTACAATAAATCAACTTAATATCTAATTAATACTTTCTTTAATATAATCAAAATCGTTCTTGGTGTTCTTCATCGTTCGTTCTTCATCGTCTCTTTGTAACAACCCGAAAAGTACCCAATTTTTCTAGTAAAATTTCTTAAGGATACTTTTCAGCAACTTAAGTTTTTAAAATAGAATTTATTGTTTCGAGTCGTATTTTGAAATTCCGAGTTCGTATTTGGAATTTCTGAGAGATTTCATGAAAATCCCGTTTTTCGTCATCTTTGACTTTTCTTGACTTTTAAGTCGTCTTGACTTTTCTTGACTTTTAAAGTCGTCATTGACTTTTCTTGACTTTTAAGTCGTCATAACTTTTCTTGACTTTTAAGTGTCGACTTTGACTTTCGTTGACTTTTTCCGACTCGCCTTGTAATTTGAAGACCGAAATTTTATTTAAAAAAATAATATTTTAATTTATTTTTATTAAGATTTATTAGGATTTATGATAATTTAATATAATTATTTTGAATTTATTCGGAATTTAAGAATAACTTTTACGATTTAACCCCGAACGTCATTTAACTATTCCCGGGTCAACTTAAGTCCCGAAACCCGACTTTGACATGAGTCATACGCCCCATGTCATTTTTTTTCCACTCATATTAGATCTTTTAATTAATATGATTAAACTAATAAAAATATCTAAGATATTTGTAACTTTATCGGTCTGTCAACTTAAATTCCGCAATCGCTTAAAAACAGACCCGATTTCTCTTCTTTTCTCACGTCTCTTCCACCTCTCTTAGACCATGATATTTTCATTTCTTTTGATTATAATAACATAATATCTTGATATTCAATTTAATTAACGTAATATATATTTATATCTAATCAATTACCGTAATATATTTATTTAAACCGAGTCAATTCCGTAACAACAATTTCAAAACCCGACTCATCATTTTTCTCTATATTACACGGCTCACTCAACTCATTACTCACCAACAACTTTTCATTTTACAATAAATCAAATTAAGATCTAATTAATCGTTCTTCATCGTTCTTCATTCGTTCTTCGTCGTTCTTCATTCGTTCTTCGTCGTTCTTGAGCAAAATCATCATAAAACCTTCATTTCTTAATTAAATCCGTCCTAACTTATATTTCTAGAATCTCCTCTTCGCTCTCCATCTTCAAGTACGGTTTTATTTTCAATTCCGACAAAATCGTTTTCAACACTTTAATTATGGAAAATAAAGTTTTAATTCTAATAATGTTTTTCTTGTCATTTCTTATAGGGGAAGATTTTGAAGACGAGTTTGGTGACTCGTATATTTTAGGAGAAGACTAGACGACGGGTTTCTTAGTTCTTAGTTCTTATATTTTGGTGCTACTTGATTTTGTGCTAGCTAAGGTAACGATTCCGAGTTACTCGACGAATCAATGTTACATACTTTAGTTAGTGTTTATGATTTACGGTTTTTAATTAGTAACATGATAAGTAATCATTTTGATTATGTGGTATGAATTTATGACATGTTTGGTGTTCTTGACATATTTGGATGATTTGTTAATAACCATGAATTTTTGTATGATGATGGTTTAATTGGTTGTTAAAATGGTTGTTTGATAATCAAAACATGTTGGAAATAATTTGGGGTTGTTTGTTGGTGGGGCCGTGAAAGGTGGCTGTTTTGGGGGGCTGGAAACCGGTCCAAACCAGGCCGGTTCAGGCCGGTTCAGACCCGGTCCAGCCCGGTCTGGTTGGTCCGTGTTTTGGTCTTTGGGTTTGTGTCGATGTTTGATTGTTTTGTTGTTGTTTTGACGGGTTTTAAATATGTTATGCATGCGGGAAATATTAAGTAACGGTTTTTAGAAAAGATGACCAAAACCGGTCTAAAATGAACCGTGGGTTCCCTTGAACTTATGACGGTTTTTGAGTATTGTTATTATATCGTGTTTTGTAATTTTTAGCAAGTGAGAAATTTTACTAAGTAAATTATTTAATTAAAAGCTTTTCATTATATTATTATTTCTCACATGTTAGAAATCATAATACGAGATTTTAGTTTAATTTGATATCATGTAAGTCAAGCGGGGTTTTGGTAAGAATCAATAAATTCACATGTTAGAAATAGAATGAAATAACATGAAATGAATGTGATATTCTTATGTGCAAGCCTCGATGGCTAAGACTCTGTTTCTAGCCGGTTTGGCCAAACGGGTTTGGTCAAACTAAGATCTAGTCAGCCCCGTTTTGACTGATGACCCGTCGTGGGACTCGGGTCGGGGATTTGTCTTCAAGTAAGGTTGTATTTAATTAATGAATTAGCCTTAGTAGATATGAGGCGATATGTTATTTGAATATGATTTTTATA
>JAIUZE010007990.1:0-68306 GCA_022085475.1 Heliosperma pusillum | reverse complement strand
AGATTTTGAAGACGAGTTTGGTGAATCGTATATTTTGGGGAAGATTAGAAGACGGGTTTCTTAGTTTATACTTCTTATTTTGGTGCTAATTGATTTTTCTAGCTAAGGTAACGATTCCGAGTTACTCGACGAATAGATGTTACATACCTTAGTAGCTTTGGTTTTCTTTAGTTTGGTTCATCTTTAGTTGTTGTTCATATTATTATGATGTGATGATTTTTAGTTAGTAACATGTTAAGTAGTAGTTATTATGGTGTTTTATGATTTTATAACATGTTGGTTGTTCTTGATGAATTTGGATGATTCTTCATAATCATGATTTTTGTATGATTGATGGTTGTTTTGATTGTTTAAAAATGGATGTTGTTAATTAAAAACATGTTAGAATTAATGTGGAATGTGGGGTGGTTGTTTAAGTGGTGGCCGGAATTAGTGGTGGTGGTGAACCGGACCAGACCGGCCGGTCCAGGCCGGTTCAGACCCGGTCTGGGCTGGTCCAAGGTGGGTCCGGGTTTTGGTCTTTGGGTTGTGTCGATGTTTGATTGATTGGTTGTTGTTTTGACGGGTTTTAATTAGGTTAAGCATGCGGGAAAATATTAGAAATCGGTTTTAGAAAAACCGTTAAAAAAGGGTCCAAAAACGCCCATTTGCCAAAACAGGGCCTGAGGCCCACATCGGGGGGGCCCCCCCATGGGGTATAGGTCCAACTCAGCCGTGGGTTTCCCACTTGGGGATCTTGTGGACGGTTTTTGCGTATCTTCACTTATTCGCTGTTTTGTAATTAATTAGCAAGCGAAAATATTAATAAGTAAATATATTTAATTAAAAAGGTTTTTTAATTTAAATTATTATTTCTCACATGTTAGAAATTATAAGACGAGATCGTAGTTTAAATTTATATCCTTTAAGTCAAGCGGGGGGTTACGTAAAATGTAATAATTCACATGTTAGAAGTTTTAATAATATAACATGTAATGAATAGGTTGATTTTATGTCTATGTGATAAAGACTCTGTTTCTAGCCGGTTTGATCCAACGGGTTTGGTCAAACTAAGATCTAGTCAGCCCCGATTTGACGGATGACCCGTCGCGGGACTAGGGTCGGGGATTTGTCTTCAAGTGAGGTTGTATTTAATTATGAATTAGCCTTAGTAGATATGAGGCGATATGATATTTGATTATTATTGATATGCACTTAGTCACATGATAGGATGTTTTTCCCGTGACTGTTTTATTATATGGTTGGTGTCGTGTTGACTAAGTACCCATAGAGAATTATGAGGAGATGGCGTCTTGACCATTCTAATTCTAAATGAGTAGCTTGGACCATGACATTGATAGGCACGTACTATCTTTAACGAGTATATGTTCGCCACTGATAGCGTTTGTGTCCCGGGCCTGGGGGGCTTATCCCCAAGTCGGGGCATGGCATCCTAAGAGTTCCGCTGTGGGAAGGGAGCCAGCTTAAGTACTAGCCATCTCTGCTTAGGGGGTCGCCTAGTAGAGTTTCTCGTGTACGGTTATGTCATGAGACGGGGAATGGAATAGCTGTTGGCGCTAGGTCTGATCAGTCTAGGACTAGGATGTTTTCCTACCTTGTGGTATAGCCTCGAGTTACAGAAGTCTTCTATTGACTGCCCTAAGAACTTATGCCTGTTTGTAGAGGTATTGGTCTTTCATGTTTGTAGGATTCTATGAGTTCTAGAAGGTGAGATGCAAGCCGGCTAGGATTGATAGAGTTTGGATTACCGGTTGTTAACTGCTTCACATGATTACGTGTTGATTAGGGTTTGAGTGTATCATGGCCATGTTTCTGAGAGGCACCTCTGAGCTAGCATACCAGCTTCCCTACCTCGAGTTATAGTTTATTATCGGTCTCACATGATAGCTTTCACATGCTAGGTTACTTGTTAGTTATCTGTTTCATAACATGAAAAGCATATCATATATGTTTAAGTTTTGTATTTTCCATATACATTGCTTTTATGTTATTCATGTTTCATTAAACTCGACATTTCGTGGCTGGGAGAACTCGGAGTTACTCCCCACTGACTGTGGCTTACGTGTTTATATTTAATGCGGTCGAACAGGTGGTGATGCATATTTGGGGTACATTGACGAGCTAGCGAGCGAAGTATTTACCTTGGACCTATATTCGGTTCTTAGATTGTATATTATTATACACTCTTTTATTTCCGTTTTTATACGGGAGATATGTCTCCCGTCTTGTATATTTCTTTTGTAGAATATTATTCCCGTATTGAAATGACCATTTTTATTTATGACACCTTCTTATGTATTAATTATTTTTTTTCTTTCCGCAAATTTGAGGGTGTCACATTGAATGTCCCATGTACCCCATAATCTCCTGGTAAATCTATCTTGTAAGCATTAGGTCCTACCCTTTCAAGCACCTCAAAAGGACCATCAGCTTTTGGCATGAGTTTGTTTTTCCTCTTCTCTGGAAACCTTTCTTTCCTTAAGTGCAACCACACCATATCTCATGCCTTCAACTCCCTAGCTTTCTTTGGACCTTTGGCTTTTGACTTATACATCTCATTTGTCTTCTCAATCTGTTTCTTGACTTGACTGTGAATCTGCATCATTTATTGTACTCTTTCCTTGGCATCATAATTGACTTCTTTCCTTATCACTGGGGCTAGGTCTGTTGGTATTAGAGGGTTAGCACCATAAACAACTTCAAAAGGGGTCTTACCTGTGCTGTGTGTTGGAGCTCTATTGAAAGCAAACTCAGCCTGTGACAGTTTGATATCCCAATCCTTTAATGACTTAGCAATGATACATGTCAAGATCCTTCCTAGAGTTTTGTTAGTAACCTCTGTCTGTCCATCTGTTTGGGGGTGGTATGCTGTGCTGAAGAGTAACTTTGTCCCTAGGAGTCTCCAGAGTGACCTCCAGAAGTGGCTCATGAACTTAGTGTGTCTGTCAGACACAATGCTCCTTGGCACCCCATGCAGCTTTACTATTTCCTTAAAGTAGAGCTCAGCTACCCCCATGGCATCTTCTGTCTTCTTGCAAGCAACAAAATGGGCCATTTTGCTGAACCTGTCCACTACCACCATGACTGAGTCTTTACCCCTTTGTGTCCTAGGCAGTGCCACTATGAAGTCCATGTTGATGTCCTCCCATGGTTTGTTTGGTACAGGTAGAGGGGTGTAGGGACCTGCTTGGAACTGTGACTTGGCTAATTGACAGGGTTTGCACCTCTTGATAGTATCATGCACATCACCCAGCATTTTGGGCCAGTAGAACTGCTCATGTAATATCTTATAGGTCTTTTGTACTCCAAAGTGCCCTGCAAGCCCATTGCAATGGACCTCCTTGACTAGTAACCCTCTGTAAGGACCTCTAGGTATGCATAGTTTGTTCCCTTGGAAGAGGAACCCATTCTGTGTCAAGTATTTACTTCCCTTCTTGAGCTTTCCTTCTGAATACACCTCCCATTCCTCCTTGAAGTCTGGATCTTCTATGTAGAGTTCCTTCATGAACTCAAACTTTAGGACCCTTTGCTCCATGAATGATAACATCACAGATCTCCTAGAAAGAGCATCAGCCACTACATTGTTCTTTCCTTCTATGTACTTGCTTGAAAAGGAGAAGGATTGCAGAAATTCCACCCACTTGGCATGCCTGGGGTTGAGTTTGTGTTGGCCATTGATGAACTTCAAGGCCTCATGGTCTGAACGTAGCACAAAAGGCTTAGGTTTTAGGTAATGCCCCCAATGATTCAGGGCTCTCACTATGGCATAAAACTCTTTGTCATAGGTAGAGTAATTCAACCTAGCCCCACTTAACTTCTCACTGAAATAAGCTATGGGCCTCTTCTCTTGAACCAGTACTGCCCCAACTCCTAACCCACTTGCATCACACTCCACTTCAAACAACTTATTAAAGTCAGGTAAGCCTAGTATAGGGGATCTGCACAACATATCCTTAATGGTATTGAAGGACTTCTCTGCCTTTTCTCCCCAAGTGAACTCCCCTTTCTTCATACATTCTGTGATGGGAGCCATGATAGAGCTGAACCCCTGAATGAACCTTCTATAGAAGGATGCCAACCCATGAAAACTCCTGACCTCAGTTACTATCTTGGGGGTGGGCCAATCGCTGATTGCCTTAACCTTCTCAGGGTCAACAACCACCCCATTCTTTGAGATAATGAACCCAAGGAAATGAACCTCAGGTTGCATGAAAGTGCACTTCTCTAGCTTACAATATAACTTATTCTATCTAAGAACCTCACAAAGTAAATTCAGTTGTTGTAGATGTTCCTTCTTGCTTGAACTGTAGACTAGAATGTCATCAAAGTATACCACAATGAATTTTCCCAAGTAAGGCCGTAATACTTCTGTCATGAGCCTCATGAAGGTGCTAGGGGCATTGGAGAACCCAAATGGCATCACTAGCCATTCATACAGCCCATGCTTGGTCTTGAAGGCAGTCTTCCACTCATCCCCAGCTCTAATCCTTACTTGATGATACCCTTGTCTTAGATCAATCTTGGTGAACACTAGAGCCCCTCTGAGTTCATCCAGAATGTCAATAAGTCTAGGTATAGGGAACCTATACTTAATGGTGATGTTGTTGATTGCTCTGTTGTCTATACACATCCTCCAAGTTCCATCCTTCTTAGGCACTAGCAATGCTGGTACAGCACAGGGGCTAAGAGACTCCCTGACATACCCTTTGCTAAGCAGCTCTCCCACCTGAGATTGCAGCTCTTGTGTTGCCCTGGGCTCACTTCTATAAGCTGGCTTGTTTGGAAGGACAGCCCCAGGCACCAGATCAATGTGGTGCTCAATTCCCCTTAGTGGGGGTAACCCACTAGGTAGTTCAGCAGGGAAAACATCCTCATAGACTTTCAGCAAGGCTTGTACCTCTTTAGGAACCTGGTTAGAACCTTCCCCTACCTCCTTGGTGAGGAGGACATAGACTGGCCTGAGATCATTTAACTCTTGCTCCATTTCTGATTCACTCAACAACAGGACTTCCTTAGCAGCTTCAGTTAAGAGTGGAGGGTTCCCTTTCAGGATAGGGGGTAAAGGAGCTAAGATGATTTTCTTCTTCCCAAACCTGAAAGAGTAAGTGTTGTCCCTTCCTTGATGGACAACATCCCTATCAAACTCCCAAGGCCTCCCCAATAAAAGGTGACAAGCATCCATGGGCAATACATCACACAAGGCCTCATCAGCATATCCCTTACCAATAGAAAATGGAACAACACACTGTTGATCTACCTTAACTTCAGCCCCTTTGTTCAGCCACCTAAGCTTGTAAGGTTGAGGGTGGTCTTTGGTGGGCAATGTTAGTTTATCCACTAGTGTTTTAGAAGCTACATTGGTGCAGCTACCTCCATCCACAATCAGATTACACACCCTCCCTTTTATGGTGCACCTAGTTCTAAAGATCTGGTGTCTCTGATCTTCTTCTAAGGGTTGGGGTTGTGTGTGCATTACCCTCTATGTCACTAGACTTAACCCAGCATCAGGCTCTATCAACTCCTCACTAACCTCTATCTCAGGCTCTTCCATCTCATCATCACAGACAAACACCTCATCATCTCCCCAATGAATTACTTCTAGGGTGCTCAGAGCTCTTTTAGATGGACATTTTCTAGCAAAATGTCCATATCCTTGATATTGAAAACACTTTTTGAGAGGGGTAGTTTTTCTTTGGACTGCATCAACAGCCTTGCCTTTATCAGGGTTGAAAGGAGTCTTAGAAGGAACCACAGGTTCTCCCATCTTGACTCCTACAAAGGGTTTGTAGGTAGGGTTTCTAGCAGGTGTTTTAGAGGCACTGGCTTTTCCTTTCCCCAACTTTTCTACTCTTAAAGACAAGTTGACAGCTTCCTCAAAGGAGTATATATTTTGTAGCCTGACTTTACTAGCTATCCTCTCATCCAAGCCTTCTAAGAACCTTGCTATCTTTTGCTCAGATTTCTCAACAACCTCACATTGCAGTGTGAGTTGTTCAAAGTCCCTTAGATAAGACTCTACAGGTCTTTGGTCTTGTTTCAGGTGAGTGAGCTTAATGAACATGTCCTGAGTGTAGTCCCAAGAGACAAACTTAGCCCTCATTTTCTTTTTCAGTTTGAGCCATGACTTAACAGGTTCTTTCCCTTCCCTAACCCTCAAGGTTTTCATGTTTTCATGTTTTCATACCACTGTGAGGCATAACCTTTTAGTTTCATGATATCAACCTTAAAAGCCTTTCTATCAGTGTATCCTTTAAACTCAAAGACTCTTTCTACAGATCTTAGCCAATCTAGGAAATCATCAGGGTTCATGCTACCTAGAAAGTCAGGGATTTCTACCTTTATGTCTTTGTCCTGGTGTCTGAGAAGACTTTGATCTGAGCCATCTGAGTCTGACATTTCAAATTGATCTACAGGTTGCCTCCTCCTTCCTCCACCTTGTGGGAAAGGTGCTCCTCTTCCTCGACCTCTGCCTCCCCTTGTATCACTGTTCTGTTGGCCCTCAAGGAGTTCATTGACAGATCTGGAGACCTCCATCACAGTTCTGACAAGACCTTGAACTGTGTTTTCAAGACCTGTCATTCTCTCTTCACTCATGGATTTTTTTGTGTTTTATGTGGGTAAATATCCATATACTTCCCTTTAAATCATCCAGGATTATAATGAAATTATGATTATATGATTGATAGTCATAAACAAAAATGCATAATAAGCAAGAGATTAGAAATAACCTTTAGTCCTTGCTTTAAAGGCCTAAGAACAATATCAAAATGATGATATCTCCTAATCGTAGCACCCAAGATAGAATGAGAAATGCCCTTGAATTTGCTAGAATGTTTTGTGAAAAGTTACTGTTAACCTTTAAGTTTTTGTGATGTGTAGAGATGGAGGCACAAGTGAGAAATGAATTAGGGTTTGAAGAAATAAACCGAATTTTCTCCCTTCTCTACTCATTCTCACGGCACAATTAGGGTTATTAGGGGAGATATTTTTGAATGTTTCTTAAACTCGATATTAGACACTTCTAATATCATAATACATTTAGTTTACTCTTAAACTAAATAAATCTTATGCATGCATAACAAAATATAAAGGAAAGAACCATTTCTTACATTGATTATATGGAAATGGGCATAATATTTGAACTCCTTTCAAATTTTGATCTTGAGCTAGTAAGATGAGGATGAATTCCAAGTTTCAAATTAGAAACTCTCCAATTAGTTGCACCCAAGACTACCCTTAATCTCTACAAAATAATACTACACTAGTATTAAATGTAGTAACCCTTTAAAATGATCTAATAACTCTTAATACTACACTAGTATATTATTAGAGAATATAAACTCTAAGTATTATGTAAACTTCTTAAGTTTAGTGAGATGTTAGAGAGAAGAAGTGATTTTTGCATGAATGAATTATATGAGGTAGTGTATTGTATAAATAAGAGGAAAAACAAGCCATCTTTGCCTTGTTGAAACCGGTCACCCACACCCCACATGGGTGGGGTGTTGTCACTTCCAATTGTTCTTAACAATGTAAAAAGGTTGAGTGTTGGTAATAGTTTTGGGTATGATTATGTCTAATTCCTAATTAGAATAATACACAAAAATAATCACCCTCTTGGTACACTACCAAAACCGGTTCACCCATGTAATATGGGTGTCCATTTTATTTTTGCAATTTGTCATTTGTCACAAGTGTGACATGTGACATATAACATGTAATTTTGCTTATAAATGTGCATTTAACCAATTTAAATGCAATTTCATAACAAATGAATTAGACTTAACATTTTAAGTCACATTTTATAATTACATGTAAATAAAATGGGTCCTCTCATATTTGGTTAAAATAATCTACAACAATTTGTAATTATAATTAACCAAATTAACTTATCTCAAATGTTTCATAAACATAATGCATTCTTAGTAATATAACAATTAAATTACCAAAATGAATCTTATTTAATCATATTACAATAAGATATATTTCTCACTCACAATTTAAACTTGGTTCATTTTAAGGGATTAATTAATCTGTATCACTATACAATTAATTAATGTACATGATTAGGGGATTGTCCTTTAGGTGTGACCTCAAGGGATCAACTGATCACCACCGTCATACGACAGTAACGTCAAACTCAATTGAGCCAATCGTTACCGATTTATGTTGACCAGTTGACTATAATATTCATCATCCCTTTGTATTCTTATTATTGAGATTTAATTATGTGATCGCACTATTGTTGAGGACACTTACTCCAACAATCTCCCACTTGTCCGAGACAAGTGTGCGTCACCAATTCTCTTGTCCTATTACAATATCTCCCACTCAATGCAAGGTGTCTTGCAGGTCGTCCTTGTATTTGATCATATCAAGAGTGGTTTCCTCGATCTGGAGAGTAACTGTCTGACCGGAATTATCTACCATAGATACCTTCCGAGCGTGGCCACGCATTTTCAGCTTACTCCTCCTCGAGTGGCCTTGAGATTTAAAACAACCCTGACAAGGGGTGGACAATTCCTATCGCACTATTCCCTTTGCATAGCCACAGCTCATCATGACCCAAAAGATGCCCATTTGACCCCAGTTACGAAGGTCGTAGAGCATAAATCAAAGTCACTCTGAAACTGTGCCATCTTAGGCGAACAGTCTTTAGTCAAAGAATTGACTCAAAAGAATACTAGTAGCTCTTGCCACGACCAGGCTACAAGAATTGCCAGAATTCTATAAGTGGTCACTGCCCGACAGATTGTCCCTTACAGTCTGTCTATGTGATCGATTGGTCATCCCTATGACCCTATGACACTTGAACTTGCCATCAATCGCACCACAATCTAGTCACTTCGAGATGTCACCTCATATCAGTGACTAGGGGCCAATGCTATGTTAATCCAGTCCATTTTAATGGAGTCCAAAATTGTCTCTACAATCCATTTGGATGTAACAAAGCACAAAACCGAGTTTATGAAACTCTAACGATAAATGTGATTATCATATATGAACAATCAACACAATGTTATTGCTTCATATCATATAATCTAAAGTTTATTTCGTCCATGACAATTCATGACGATCTTATTAAATGTAATAAAGGCTTGAGTAGTGAATATACCATATATTCACTTATTCCAACCTTGTGAATTGCTTTTTCCTTCCATCCAACGTTATTCCTAATAACATGAATTCATCTACGTACATATCTAGATCTCTACCTAGTGTTGGGCTCTTTAACTTGAAAGATTCTCCCACTCGTTATCATGATAACTGATAGGTATTTAGGTGAAGGGATCTACTATTAGTTCCTTTTAAACCACCTTATCCTCATCATAATGTACTAGGTCTCTATTTGTAGAATTTATAATGATTGACTCTTCAATCATCCTTTTAGTTATTCGCTTCTTGTATAACAAAAGTACGCCTAGGATTTCGATAAATCCTTATAAGTTTGGAAATTTGGGTTTGTGTAACCTTTACCACATTGTCAAATTTTCTCTACCAAACACAAGAATATATCCCTAATTCTCCTCGAGAACTCTATGGATGTTCTTGTAGGCTATCCAATGACACTCATCTGGATTGATTTGTTATGGACTTGTCATGCTCCTAGCATACAATTCATTTAGGTATGTGCATGTTATGGCACACATGATTGATATCATGTGATCAACAACTCTTAGGTTCAGTGGATGACTATGACCCTTTCATAGTGATCCCACTTTTATCAACATAAACAACCTATTTAACTTGTTGAATAGATTAAGGATCTTATCGACATAAGATACCTTTTAAATGCCAAGCTAAAATCTTCTATTCCACAAAAGATTTTGATTTCAGTATACACGTTGCCCTCTTTCATCCAACATTAAAATCCAATCACTCCTTTCAAAAAGGTAATATGAATATGTCACTCTTAATGAGTGAAATGTCATTCACGTGGAAAACAATTTCTCCCACTGAACTTCATGTCTTTACATGATAACTTAAACTCCCACTTAACTTCATGTCTATACATGACTTTAACTCCCACTGAATTTCATGTCTATACATGACTTTTCGACAATTCGAGTGAAACCCTTTTTCTATCTTATAATAGAAAAGATCATCATAACCTCTAGGTAGATACATACAATAGGCTTGTGTCATGTACACATCCTATTCCAAATCCCTATTTGGACATGTTGTTTTGATGTGTATCTTGCACACACTTATTATGAGGTATTTCACTGATGATTTGGATCTAAGCATAGTTACGCATTAACTTAGCTTTTGTAGACATCTACATGTCTATCCATGCAACCACAATTGGACAACTCCAAATAAAACATTTTCTTTGCATAGATTAATTTGATTTCATAAGTCTCTTATGTTAGAAAATCAAATTTCTTAAAATTTCTAGGTACTTCCACTTCATAGATCATAATCTTATTATTTCAAGAACATTTTCTTTTGGTTTTCTCACTAGTTCCTAACTAGGTTTTCGTTGTGGCTTATTTTCTCCCACTCTATCTTTAGAAAAATACAACTATTTTCTTTAAAGATAGCCTTATGAGCCACAAACAATTTTGTACTCATACTTGTAAGTGAGGTAGAAGTATCACAACATGACCTTAAGTGATCTACTAAAGACTTCTTTGTAAAGACATCAAATCTTAGCGTCAACATAGACTAGTTCTATAAGAGCTAAAGAGGTGAACTCATATTCATGTCAATTACAATCTTTACAAGTGGTGTGACCAATTGGTTTGGTAGACTCCCTACTTTGAGTTCAATAACTCAATTTTGACTTAGCAATTAATCTTTCAAAGTGAGAATCGAATTCTTAACCTTTTATTATAATGATCCAATCATCATAATACTAATATGATCAATTTGAGTCGATATAATTTATGTTATTTGTGCAAGTATAGTATGATGACAAGTTTTTAGAACTAAAAAGTTTCAACAAACCGAATGACTTGGGTTGAGAACCAAGTCACAAAATCCAATTACAACCAATGTCAATAAAAGGAATTGAACAAATTTCCATGTCAAACAAGGAAATTATAAAAGTTCTAAAAACAATGTCTCAAAATACATCCTAAAATTTTGACAATTCAAAATGAGACAAAGCTTCCATAGGTCTTCAATCATGGGTAGCTACCTTAGCTTCCCTTGAAGAGCTTTCTTAGGCTTGCTTGTCCTTGCCTTTATCCTTGCTAGGATGCCCTAATTACAATTAAATAGGGTAAGAATCACAACTTGTATCTTATACCAAAGTTGAGATCATAACATAAACGAAAAGGGATAAATTACCAACTGAAACATCTTTCCAGTTTTGATATCTCCTAGATATTTAGTGCAATTCCTCTTCCAATGCCCTATGCCATTACAATAATGGGCATGGGAGGGCTATTCTCAATAGCTTTACCCTTTCCCTTGAAGGTGGAGGGCATCTTCCCTTTACTACCACCTTTCTTGAAGTTCCCCTTACTATTTTATATCCTTGGAGGTGCTAACATTTAGTCTCATGTCTCTCTCAGCTTGCACAAGCATCTTGTGCAATTCATGAAGAGAGGTTTCTCATGTTATGCATATTGTAGTTTACCCTAAACTTCACATATGCTTTTATTTTCCCCAAGGAATGTTAGACTCGGTCGATAACGAGTTGTTCGGGAATGGTCACCCCTTGCAATTTAAGAGTCTCGACATGCTCAATCAATTTGAGTACATGAGGGCTAACTTTTGGCCCTCCTTTTTGGTTCATGTCGAATAATGTGGAAACCGTCTTATATTGTAAGATCCTAGGAGCTTGTGAAAAACATGATCACAAGCTAGGCATAGATCTCATAGGCCGTGCTCATCTTATGGCACTCCTTTGGACATTGGCTTCCAACGAGAAGATCAAAACGTTTTTGATCACGGCGGACTCTTTGTGGCTAGCCTCATAGGCTCGCCTTGCGTGGCGGTTGACCTTTCATTAGGTGTGGTGGGAGAGGCCTTGGCAAGGTAACGAAACCGGTCGTCACCCGCCGCGGCCAAGCGGAGTTGCAAATCCCAATTGGTAAAATTAGCGCCATTCTTTTCTAACTTGCATCGATCCATGAAGGATCGAAGCCATGAGACATTCGTGAGAGTTGGAGCATAGGTGGTGGTGGATGAATTAGCATTTGCCATTGCGAATAAACAATTATGACTACAATTTTTAAAGACATAAAGGAAATGTCAACATTTATCATTTTAAATACTTGTAAACATTTTAAACAAGTTTTAACATTTAAATAGTGACCTCTACCCAACTATTATAAATGATTCCGAGATCCAAATTCATATCAATTTGGGCACGGTAAGCCGATTCATCCCTCATTAACATAATTCGGTGGATTAACTCTTTAATCGATTCTACATTAGAACTCTCGGTCGATAATATTACATTAATATTTATCTTTAGCCCGGAACACATGCGGCTACGGTCGCGAATACTTCCGTTGAGCTCAATCCAAATTTCGAAATAATAACATTTATTACCCCACTTACCCAACGTAACAAGTTTAGCACCCCGGTGAGCCGAGCCTACTTCCTTGCGAAATTGGGATTCATGGGTTCTAACATTTGGTAAGGCTTGATCTCAATTATTTATTATGAGAGGTCATGACAATTTATAATCTATCATGTTAAAGTGAACTAAATCGATGAATTAACGATTATTTAAATTGACACGGTCGAATACTCGATAAATATGCATGTCATGTTATGGCGATTTGACAATGCATGCAAACATATTAAATAAAAATGCAAGCATAAAAATAAAACTCCTAGTATGGCCTTTCCTATAATAGAAAATCATATATTCTATTACAAATTCGGAAACCAACTCCTTTGGTCCCTTGAACTTCATAAGCACGCCTCCCTAGGTCACCGTCTCTCTCGGAACTCCTTTCCGAATGGCACCGTCTTTGGGAAACTCCGGTTTTACAATTAGTTACAAAATATATAATAAAATTACAATAATTTCCTATTATACATTTGTAAAATAAAATAATACAATAAAAGTGATACGAGATCACATTAAATTACAACCGAATCAATATTCCCTTACATTTCGGGCAATATCGATTAAAACTAAGGCCATACAAGGAAAAATTACATAATTCCAAATTACATAAACCAAAATATGACATTCATAAATTGAAAATATGACATTCATAAATAAAATGCAGCATTATAATATGTATAAAACATGCTCATGTTAAATGCCAAATCGCACTAATTAACGGTTTATATCGAATATAACCCGGTTTTACGGAAATGCGTGATAATAACACTTTAAAATCACCAAACAATACTTAAATCATATTTAAGTCCAAGTTAATTATCCCAACTCATTTAGGCCTCAAAAATTAGTCATCACTCAATTTTGACAATAATTCAACTTGTTGTTGTATAATTGCTCATAATTAGACTTTAAAATCATATTTTAATCAAATAAATCCAAATTAAATTACAATAATTTCAAAATTCGAATTTTAAATTTTTGTACATTCTGGAACATTTCCATGACACTCATAATGTCAAAAATCATGGTTTAAAAATTTTGAATCGGTTTTGAGAAAAATGGTTGCGCTTTATCGGTTTTATCAAATAAAATACATAAAGCATGTAAAAATTAATCATATTAAATTTTCAACTTTAGATCTGAAATGTGGGACATTTATGCAACCAGGAACAATTTTCTCTTGACATGAATAATATTTTAGCTATATTTTCTTAATTAGTCACTATTTATGCCATTTTTACATTAAAAATTCATAAATCATGCAAGACAAATGACATAAGTCTGAAATTTTCCAGTATGCCCAGAAAACATGCATGTGACAACATACTAAAATTTCATAATCAGATTAAAATCGGAAGTATATTTTCTAAATTAGTCACTATTTATGCCATTTTTACATTAAAAATCCATAAATCATGCTAGACAAATCACATCAGTCTGAAATTTTCCAGTCTGACAGGAAAACATGCATGTAACAACATACTAAAATTTCATAGTCAGATTCAAAGCGGAAGTATTTTTAACCATTTGACGTTTATTTATTTCATTTTATCATATAAAAATCATAAATCACATGAAATACGTCCACTTCACACGAACTTTTACATACAGTAAGTAAAATGCATGTGTGATATTGTGTAAAACTTTCAAGCTCAGAAGATAAGTCTAACTATTTTTAGCATTTTAAACATCATTTTACTCATTAAAATGTAATAAAAATACTAAAAATCATATTTGAGCACTATAAATTTCCATAAATCATCAAAATGACCTAAAATCATATTAGGACCAGAATATATTGACATGCAAATAACTTTGTGATTTTATCTTATAAAACACAAATTACTAGTTTTCATTAAGTTACCATAACTCGAAAAAACTATAAATCGATTATGCATGCAACAACCTTGGCTCTTGATACCACTTGTAAGTTTCTTAAACTCGATATTAGACACTTCTAATATCATAATACATTTAGTTTACTCTTAAACTAAATAAATCTTATGCATGCATAACAAAATATAAAGGAAAGAACCATTTCTTACATTGATTATATGGAAATGGGCACAATATTTGAACTCCTTTCAAATATTGATCTTGAGCTAGTAAGATGAGGATGAATTCCAAGTTTCAAATTAGAAACTCTCCAATTAGTTGCACCCAAGACTACCCTTAATCTCTACAAAATAATACTACACTAGTATTAAATGTAGTAACCCTTTAAAATGATCTAATAACTCTTAATACTACACTAGTATATTATTAGAGAATATGAACTCTAAGTATTATGTAAACTTCTTAAGTTTAGTGAGATGTTAGAGAGAAGAAGTGATTTTGCATGAATGAATTATATGAGGTAGTGTATTGTATAAATAAGAGGAAAAAACAAGCCATCTTTGCCTTGTTGAAACCGGTCACCCACACCCCACATGGGTGGGGTGTTGTCACTTCCAATTGTTCTTAACAATGTAAAAAGGTTGAGTGTTGGTAATAGTTTTGGGTATGATTATGTCTAATTCCTAATTAGAATAATACACAAAAATAATCACCCTCTTGGTACACTACCAAAACCGGTTCACCCATGTAATATGGGTGTCCATTTTATTTTTGCAATTTGTCATTTGTCACAAGTGTGACATGTGACATATAACATGTAATTTTGCTTATAAATGTACATTTAACCAATTTAAATGCAATTTCATAACAAATAAATTAGACTTAACATTTTAAGTCACATTTTATAATTACATGTAAATAAAATGGGTCCTCTCATATTTGGTTAAAATAATCTACAACAATTTGTAATTATAATTAACCAAATTCACTTATCTCAAATGTTTCATAAACATAATGCATTCTTAGTAATATAACAATTAAATTACCAAAATGAATCTTATTTAATCATATTACAATAAGATATATTTCTCACTCACAATTTAAACTTGGTTCATTTTAAGGGATTAATTAATCTGTATCACTATACAATTAATTAATGTACATGATTAGGGGATTGTCCTTTAGGTGTGACCTCAAGGGATCAACTGATCACCACCGTCATACGACAGTAACGTCAAACTCAATTGAGCCAATCGTTACCGATTTATGTTGACCAGTTGACTATAATATTCATCATCCCTTTGTATTCTTATTATTGAGATTTGATTATGTGATCGCACTATTGTTGAGGACACTTACTCCAACATTGTTTTCGATCATAACTCTTTTTGAGTTACCGGTAAAAAAAATATTTTTAAATGTATCTTATGCATTCAAATTTTAATGTAATGATTCATAATATCATTAATAAATAAACAATAATTGAAAAACGCCTAAAATATGAGTTTATATATGAGAAAATAAATACTTTGGATTCAAGTAAATCAGTTCGGTTCTAATCGGTTAATATATATTCAGGTTCGGGTATTAGTCGGTTATTATTGATTTCGATTCAGTTACGGTTCAATTTATATTGAGTCGGGTTTCGGGTAGTATTCAGGTTACCAATATCGGGTGTTCGATAGGGTTATCAATTCATATATTTTTGATCGGGTTTTTGATTTCGATTTCATTTTGCCTAGTCTACGTATACTAGTTTCAAAATCGTGCAAATAATGCTTGGCTTCGGTAATACAAATTTGATAGAAAATCAAATATATATCGATTTTGCTTATGTTAAAATATTTTTTATATTATTAGTCCTAAAAATGTTAAGATTTTAACTTTTTTTCATATGGTAACCTGATAAACAAAGGGAACTTATTTTTAAAAATTATATTTTTTTATTCATGTAAATTCATAAGTTTCCGAATATTTAGAGCTAGTATGTTCAACTTTAAAAATATTACATAAACAAGTTAAAAACTTCATTTTTAGTTTTTCTTATGAAATTCTCATATCTAAGCTTGAAATAAAATGTGTTCCAAAACACAAATAGGATTATACAACCAGTTGTATATAAGCATTGCATAATCAAGGCATAAATATCTGAGCTTATATGTATTTTTTCTGAACTAATTCAAAGTTCATATTTTAATGTGTAAATGTATGAGCTCGGATACTTTCTAATAAGCTCATATTCTTTAAAATAAAACTCTGATAACTAGTGGTATACTGGTATAGTCCATTAATTGGTTTCAAAAGTGTGGTGTAATAGCTTTTGTTTTTAAACCTAAAATTAAGGGATTAATCACATGCTTTTAAATGACTTCCCTTTTATATAAAAGATGAGAGGAGAGAGAGTAATTAAATTGCAGCAATAGACGTGGTCTCAATTTTGTTTTTCCTCTCCTTGATTTTAGCGGCCAATATGAAGATTGGAAATGTCTTTGTTTTTTATATTATATATAGTAGATTGGGTTGATTTTTTTTGTTTTTTATTCTTAGCTTAATTTCATTTTTTTATTAATTAACTATAATAACTTATTTTTTATCAATTCGAAATTGTATGTCGGTGAGTCGCCCAGCAGTGAAGTGGTGAACGGAATTATTATGGGAGATGAGGGAAGGGAGGGAAAAATTAAATAGGGGGTGTGAAAAAATGACAAGGGTAATATCGTAAAAGTCGTGTGCAAAGTAATAAAATCCACGTGTGAAAAACCATGTCATTTCTCTTATATATAATTAATACTCGATGATGTCAGACTATATAAGTTTTGGAGCTGAATAATTTGATTATATCATCTGACCACCGCGCTTGGTTTAGTTTTGTACTTGATTAAATTTTATGCTAGTTGTTTACTGAATGTATGCGACGTCTTTTTGTATAAGAAATCATAAATTTAAGTCTAAGAATGGACGAAAAAAAAAACGCTCCAAAATTTATCGTCTAATTTTGGGGCCTCATATTAATGTAGAACCGGGCCCATAAATTCATTTGGCGACCCTAATTAATAAGTACTAAATAATAAGTTATCCTTGTATAAAATACGAGCATTTATTGAAAATATGGCACTACTTATCAGTAATTTACCAGCTAAACCAAAGAACATCTACAATTCTACAAAAATGATGAGAAGTACTCACAAGTCACAAGTGTATTAACGTAAGCGATTATATCAGGTTTTGGAAACAGTACCGTCAGCCATGACATAGAATACTAGTGCTAGTGGTGTAGTAGTAGTATAATTACGTACTCAATCAGCTGTACTTGCTCCATTTTTATTATACCTTCTCAATCCACATCAACATACATCTACAAGGGTAATGTAGTAAAATGATAAGAAAAAATGAAGCGAAATGAGTATACTTTAAGAATAATGAGATGGCGCCATCGGGTGGTACATAAATTGGGCGCCACCAAGGGTATTAAAGTAAACTACATAGCTATTTTTATTTCCCTCCCTTAAAATTTGAATTCCAAACTAATTAGTAGAAAATGGTACTTTAGGAACATAACATTACATAATTAATAATATTTAATATTCAACCCCAAAAAGTTAGTAAAACTTTCCTAACTTTTTTCCACTTTTTGTGGAAAGAAGTTGCAAGTCACAAATAACAACAAATGATACATTTTGATTGATCGAGAGATATACAAGTATGCAAATGAATGAAATGACGATGCATAATTTGGTTGAGTGGTATACTGGTATTTGATTAGTTTGTAACTAAGTATTAGAATTCGAAACTTATTAACACTGCATTTAACTTATTTTTTTTTAATTTATTTGATTAATTGATTTATATATGTAAGCAATTATGGAATATTCATTTGTCCATACATTTTAAATTTTGGCAAATTGAAGTGATAAAACCAATCGTTTTCTATTATTGAACTGCCAAATTGTATAATTACTATGAAAAAAGGTAAAAATAAACTCCCGTATAGATATTATTATTATTTTGACGACTTTATATTTGATTATAGTTTATAGGGTACCTAGTTTAAATTGATGACTTAATTAAAAATATTTTTTTTTCCAATGGTTTAATTATAAATGTGTTTTTGGTGAAAAAAACCATATTTATAATTAAATCATCAATATAAAACATAAACTACGAAGATAATATAGTGTAGATGAACATAATACAATGATGAAGAAACGTAATTACCGATGAATATAACTTTGTGTATATTAGGTTAATATTAAATAAAAAATTTTGGTGTAAAACATTATAGAACAAATTTAGTTTAAAGAGTTTGATTTTAGTTGAATAGATAATGAATAGATAGTATAATATTACATACTTACCCTTATACCTTTGGCGCAAAAACGAAAATTAACATTTTTACATTTTTATTTTTCCTTTTCTTTAATTATGGTGGGGCCGAGATTCGGTACTACCCGGTGGCGCTCTATCGCCATCCATATTTTAATGGGAATTTGCCATTACTGGGATTACAAAATTATATACTCAATTCATCCCGGTCAATTGTTATTTTTTTAATTTGGCACAAAGAACAACGAAAGAATAAGAGATCATTTGTGGTTATACTTAATAAATCACAAGTGGATACTAGTTCTATTGTGAGTTAAATTACTCATTAGAAAACCTTCCAAATATAGAAAGAACAACAATTGACCGAGATAGCCTAAAAAGATACTCGTATATGACAACAAATGACCGGGACGGTGGAAGTATATATTAAAAAAATTTCATGAATTACCCCTATCCAGTAACCGAAAGAAGTAAATCTTCTATATATAAAGCATAGTCTTTTAGAGGACGATATAACCTGGCTGGCCTAAAATTTAAGATCTTAATTTTTAGTTGATGGGCCTATCACGATTGATATTTTCTTTCCCTTCTCTTCTTTCATATGACATCATTTCTTCATTTTATTATTTTCCGCAATATTTACGGTATTTTTAAAATTAAAATAAAAAATAAAATAAAGTTACAGCAAGTGAAAAATAAAAGAATAAATAGAACATAAGTACATAACAGTCTCTCATTAAAAAAATAATCCGTGCATTTTTTACACGAGTATAAAAGTTATTACTCTCTCCGTCCTGGTCATTTGTTTACCTTTGGTTTTTCCCACAATTATTAACAAAAGACTAGAGAACCATTTATGATGTTACTTAATAGATGACAAATAGATAATAATCCCAATGAAAGATCAAATTACTCATTGAAAACAAACTTAATGTAGAAAGGTAAATAAATAAATGAGACACTTTAAAATGAAAATGGTAAACAAATGAGCGGGCTAGTTAATAAAGCAAAGGTAATAAAACTCCGGATTATGTGTTATTTAATCTTCTTTGTCTGGTCGGTTGCTTCGACTCCCTATACTGTGTTGTCAATGAGCTTAGAATTATGAGTATAATACTCAAATTAAGAATTACTTCGGTCTAAACCTTGATGATCATTTTGACTCGTACACATGTACAACTATACATTCAACTCACCATGTGCACAGGATCTCCCACAGTTCCACTCTATTCCGTTGCATGAATTTGCCGATATATATATATATATATATATATGGTGAAGTACAAGACAAGTTCTCCTACATTTAGCAAACCACAATAAGCTGGCATCAACTCCTATGAAATCATATTATTCTTATTAATGCATTAAATCCTCTTTGCTATATTGAAGATTCCCTAAAACACCACCATGCATTTCATAATCTTGAACCTTTTTTATTATTATTAATCCCTTATTAGCTAAAAACAAGTTTTATTTTTTCATGTTATAACTTTAAAAATCCAAGAATTGACATATATTTTACGTAGGGCATGTAACTTGAAAACCCTGCAAAGTGCAAAGCAAAAAGGCTAGCATTTATAAGGTTTGAAAAGTGTCATTTATAATCCCAAAAGTTGTAAACTTGCATTAAAATAAGATGGGAGATGAAATGGGCAGCATAAGTAGTAGGAGGAGCATTCCTGGAGGAAGTTTCAGGGAAGTAGTAAGAGCAGGAGATGATGTGTTTGGAAGCAGAAGGGCAGAGGAAGAGGAGGAGGAGGAGCTGCGTTGGGCGGCTATCGAACGGCTACCTACATTCGAAAGGATGAGGAAAGGGGTGTTGAAAAGGGTGGCCGAAGATGGGAATATGGTGAGTAATGAAATTGATGTTAAGAAACTCGGAAGATCAGAAAGGAAGGTGTTAGTCGAGAGTATACTCAAAGTTGTTGATCAGGATAATGAGAGCTTTCTTCGAAGGCTTAGACACCGCATTGATCAGTAATTTTCTTTCTCTCTTTTCTTTTTTATATTCAAATAAAATATTACTCCATTCGATTTCACTAAATTGTATACATCTGCTTTATACACTATATAAGATATAGAGAGATAAGAATTGGTTTAAATATCATCCCCCAACTACTTCCCCCTACTACTAAGATAATAAGAAATTCTCTTAGCATCTAACTTAATAAGGAAACAAGTTAAACTTTCTTTCAATAAATTATTATTTTTTTCTTAAAATATAATCTTATATATAATTGAACTCTAATAATTTTCTTCAATGCAAATTTATGATTTTTTTCATTATAATAAAATAAAGTTGATATTATTTTGTCGCTATAATAACACAAATTGTTCTATAAGACCAATTTTATTAAAAAGACTGTCCCAATAATACATAACCCAACTAAATAATTTAATAAACTTGTAAAAATATATAGTTTATTTTCATAACATAATGTTTTATTTTTATAACTTACATATTTAAATATGTTAGTATTTATCATAAAATATTGGGCAATCAAAATATGAAAATATAATTAAATATAAATTTTGGGCTTTTCTCCATTTGGGTCAGTACTGTGCTATAGGACGGTCCTATAAGAGAGTTAAATAATATTTTTATTAATTTTTCATTAATACAATGATTATTATTTTACATAATAGCTTGACACATACTTACATTAATTTCAAGACAAAAAACAAAATCATCATAATAATTGAAGAAAAATTATACAATGAAATTCGTAGTTTTATGGCAAAAAGAATTTCATAAGACATACACATTTTATAACATTAATCAATTCTCTTTGATTAGTTTTCCATTTCAACTTTTTTGTTTCATATAAAATACAATGGAATGAAATATTAAATATTAATGTCTTCCTTATTTTTAAAATGTATAAGTATTAAATAATAGCTTATAAGATAAAATTCTATAAATACTGCGCATGCATTGCGCGGGATCTATACTAGTTAACAAATAAAGTAGATAATAAAACCTTTCTAATCAAAAACTAGAAAGTCTAAATTATTGATGGAAACTCCCGAAAAATAAAAGTGTAACTATTGACCGCAATTGAGGAAGTAAAAATGAAGTCGTTTGATAGTTTTTGTAGTATTAATACGGCTTACTTATACTCTACCCAAATTAGAATAAGACAGTTTTCCGTGCATGTAAAATGGTATATTTTGGGCAAGAAAATCATTCATTGGTATTAATAAATGTACAAATTCTCATTTAAGACGTGCGTCTTAATCTGAAACTAGTCAAATACATACCAAATCACCCTACTTTTTATCCTTGAAAAATCAAAAGTTTTGTCTATATTATCACCATATGGCAGTTTTTAATCCGTTAAATTTAAGACGGATGGCTTCCGTCTTAGGCAAGACTAACTATAATTAACGAGCCGTGTGATATACTCAACAATATATTATGCAAAAGTATCTTTTGTCCGAGTTTAATAACAGTGACATGTTACATACACTAATGAGGTTTTGAGTGATCGAGGGGAAATTATAAATTTATCATTAGTTAAATGCTCCGTAATCCGTATTACGGAGTATTTAATACTATGAAAAACCAAATAACATGAAAGAGTCAATAAGCTCCACCAACACTGAATTTAGTTAGTCGTTTGAATTAAATGTAACCGCTTACTAGGGATAGTACTCGATATCATCTTTTCAAAGAAATGAAAGTTTATTTGGTGTTTTTTCCTTTAAAAGTACTAACATATTACGTCAAAAATTGCATTTATATGTACAACTTCCTTTATCCTAGATTAGGCTGGCCACAAGCATAGTGAAGTTGAGCTCATTTATGGAAAATATCTCACAATGGAGACTACAATTTAATAGAAATAATAAAATTGAAATGAGGCAAAGAAGCGATAAAGAAATATAATCTGATGTATTTGTACGACGTGAACCTCGAAGAAGACGTAGTACGAGTCATGTTTAGGTATATTATACTTTTTTTTTTTTGAAATAAAGGTACTTTATAGATAAAAGAAACGTTTACAATAAAATTACATTACATCATGCATGGGGGGATCGGGGTTAGGCGACGTACATGCCGCTGCAAAATCAGCCGAAACAAAATCAAATACAAAGGGAGGTGTTGTGACAACCCTCGTGAATGCGGAAATAAAACATACAAGCATGTGATATAATAAGCGGAAATACGGTATTTTAAAAACCTTTATACATGCAAGATAAGTAAACGAGGAGTGTCAAATTACAAACCAAATACGAAATATCATAAGATAAGAGACGTAGTCTCTCAAAAGGTTAACAAGTACAAGTGATTAGCAAACTAGCTAATTAACGACTAGAGGTGAATCTTCCAGGGACAACGCCCGCTAGCTCACACCCGAACCCAAAATAGCTTAAGCAAAAAGCCATCCAAATCAAGCAACCTGTTCATCCATGAAAAACATGAACGCCACAGTCAGTGGGGAGTAACTCCGGGTTCTCCCAGCCATATCACATTAAACGTACATAAAAGTAAATACAAAAGTAAAAGCATGCATATATAGATATACATGTGAAATACGATAAGGATAGATAGGCAATTCAATATACAATGATAAGAGCATAAGAGGTACAAGTCCGAATCCATCATGTTATACAAAGACTCGGGGAAGACACTCTTAGGCAACCGAATACGCTCACTAGGGCTTACATCTCACCGTTAGCGGTATAAGTTTGATAAGATTGAGACTCGACAAACAAACCATGCCAAGTCATGCAATGACCATGAATAATCAATCATGAAATCACGCATTCAAATACAACGACACAAAGAGACATTCTCACGGTAAATGAAACGCACTAGCACCGTGTACATAGCAAGTATGATGAACAGGCATCACGGATAAACATTTCCCTGAACGCATACAGTCACATGTTCGTATATGTAGACTAATTTCCTCCGGTAGGACAACGATATAAATACCCGGTCCTAGTCTAAATCTGGCCAGAATCCCGAATCACATTTTCCGTTCGACCATGCGATAAACGTTTCGCATCCAAGACTCGTCAATCATAGACGCCGAGTACCCCAAATTCGGTAGATACAATTCAGAAAGAGGCGGAAAAGAGCTCAAGCTCATAACAAGCGGTACGCTACATGCAAATAACACCACCTCGCAAGTACACAACATTTGACGGCCGGTCGATCAACGCAATGCGTTCAACTCCCAACAACGTCGGGTATGCCCACTACACATGCAATTAAGCAGTAGGATACCTCCTCGTTCCGACATTCCAGCCTTACGAACGTGGAGGTAGCCAAGGGAATGAGAGTACAAAGCACAAGACAAAATAGTGCTCAACCGTATCATTTGTAAAAACCGACTCAAAGTGGGACATATCAAAAACCGTCACAAAACATGTGATACAAGCGAATGAATTATCATATATTCAAAACATTCATATTATAAGTCACTACGTAAAATTATACGATAAACGAACCATGCGAACTATTATAAATTACGAGTTTTAGAAATCATAAGAAAAATATGCTGCCGTGTTGCCGGCCGGTCTGTGGACCGGCGGCCGGTACCCCGGCTCGCGCATCAAGCCAAAATCCAAAAATCACAAAAACAGGGCATGTGTTCCAGGCCGGTCAGGGGGCCGGCGGCCGGGCACCCGGCCAGGAACACCTTTACACATAAAAATCAAGTTTCCCTACTGATGTGTTCTCAGCCGGTGGGCAGACTGGCGGCCGGTCACCCGGCTGGGAGCACCTCTTCACCCGAGAACAACATACAATGTTCTATAAATTCTAATTCTCATAATTTACTTCTAATAATTATCAACAATCAATATACATCATCAACATTCATCAACTAACAACAATCATTATCAATAACATAAATCCTAAGCTTTCTAATCGTATTCTAAATACGAATTCTAACATAAAAAGCATGTAAAACACGTAAATGATATCGAGTAACCCTTCACCGTTACCTTATTGCGTCTTCACTACTCGTCAAGCTTCTCTTCTATTAGGAAATAGTCTTTGTCGGGATCTTGAAGGTCACCACCTACAAAATAGTTAATAAAAGATGAATTTACTTCACCTTGAGAAAGACGGAAAGTTTGAAAAGCGAGAAAGACGGTAATTTTATTATCAATACGGATAGAGGAAGGTAAGAGGGGAAGAATGAGACGAACTTACGAGAATTTGAGCAAGAAACGATTGAGATATGATGATTCAAAGATGGATCAAAATGGAGGCAAGGGTTTTGGTTTTCTTAAGGAAGAAGTAAGCTTGAATTGTGTTTGTGTGAGTATGGATTAGGTTAGGAGTAGTATGAGATGTATAAGGAAAAGTCAAGAAAACGTCAAAGTCGCCTTAAGACGGGATTCACATGGAATCTCGCGGAAATTCCAAATACGAACTCGAAAATTCTAAATTCGACTCGGAAAATTAAATTTACGATTAAAACTAAATTTCATTAAAAAGTATCCGTAAAATATTTTCACTATAAAAATAGGGTACATTTACGGGTGTTACAGGTGTGACGTCCCAACAAATACAACCAGTGTCAGTGCTACAGTCGGGAATAGAATGTTTTGCAATTGCATCCGCGACAAGGTTGGCCGATCGCTTCTCAAAGATGACTTTGAGTTGGGACGAGGCCATTAATTGTTCCCTACACTCAAGAATAATGTTAGCTAAAAGCCCACAAGGGGGCTCAACACGCAAAATTGCATTAACATCATTTATACAATCAGAGGCCACCACACACTTATTACGAGACTGAGAAGCAAAATGCAAACCTTCCTTAATTGCGAGCACCTCGCAAATGAATGGGTTAGGGCCAAGTAACCAAGTGGACCAACCACGTACCCAGAAACGAAAGGAATTCTTAACGACACACCCCAAACTAGGAAGGGAAGAGGAGGGAGAGAAGGCCGCATCAACATTGATATTTAGCCAATCATGCGGGGGAGGGGCAAAGCTACAAGGTGAGAAAAAGGCAGAAGATGAGGGGGGGAAGGCAGGTGTAGGGGCGGGGGTTGAAGGAGGGCAGAAGACGACGCTAGGGCTTGGGAGTAAGTCCCCGCACAGAACCGAGTCAAGGGAGGGGTGAGGGAGTCGAGGAAAGAGCAAGGTCGCAACGCCTAGTCCAAAGGTGCCAAGCGATGAAGGTAAAAAGAGTGTTCCAAGAAGGGTCGGGTGTGGTACAAAACCTATGTAACCAAGGCTGGAGGTCAAGGGAAAAGAAGATGGGTTCCATCTTGAAGCTAGACCAAACCTCAGTGGCAAAGCTACAGTCACAAAGGATATGGAGGGAGGATTCGGTGAGGGAGGGACTATCACACAAGGTGCAATGGGGAGAGGGAAGGATATACCTCAAGTGTAGGCCTGAGTTATATGGTAGCATATCTCACCAGGCTATCCAAAGGAAAACTTTAATCCTTGGCTAGGTTGGGAGATCCCGAAACCAGATCATGTCAGCATGAAGGGATGGGGCCCGGTGGAGGTTGGTAACTAAGGATGCATAGGCGGAGCCTAGGGAGAACCTGTCCTTGGGAGCAAGGGAAGTAGTGAGAATGACAGAGCGAGGGGGGGTAAAGAGAGGATAATGTTAATGATATTGGTAGGGAGGATAAAGTCTAGGGAGTCAAATAACCACTGGCCATTGGAGATGATGGAGGAGAGTTCCGCTCCTTTGGAGGGGAGGTTCAAGGGCCCGGAGATAACATTTCTTAAGGGCCCAAAATTAGACCAATGGTCATTCCAAAGGCAAATGGAGGAGCCATCGCCAATGGCCCAAGTGAGGTTGCTCCTGAGAATTGGCCAGGTGCATCCAAAAATTTTCCAAATATGGGAGCCGCTCCTGAAGGAGCTGGGGGTAGGATTCAGATATTTACTTCTGATGGCACTAGAGGCTAGAGGCGACTTGTTGGACAGAAGCTTCCATCTGAGCTTAGCCGAGAAGGCATCATTAAGCAGTCGATAGGCTTTGATTCCTAAACCCCCGCACACCAAAGGTTGGGTGACAAGGTCCCAATTTGTGAGGTGGAGCTTCTTGGAAGAATTGCTAGACCAGAGAAAGGCTCTAGTGGTCTTGTCAATATCATGAAGAATGGATACAGGAATTCGGATGCATTGCATGCAATGAGAGGGAATGACATTGAGGGTTGATTTGATTAGGCACACTCTGCCAGCCTTGGAAAGGAATCGAGTTTTCCAATAGGCGAGCTTAGACTTGATGGCATCACTAATGAAGAGGAGTTCAGATCGCTTATACTTATTGCAGGTGAGGGGAAAACTCAGGCAGGTTCCAAGGTTCTTGGTGCTTTTAATACTAAGAGCGGCTTCAAAGAGGGTAATGTCATCACGGGGAGTGTTCTTGGAAAAGATGATTTTGCTTTTAAGGCGGTGTATTTTTTGGCCAGAGGAGGAGCGGAAGGTGAGGAAAGTGTCTTGGAGGGCACACAGATTTTGTTGTGAGGACCGACCAAAGAGAAGAATGTCATCAGCAAAGAAAAGGTGAGAGAAGGAGGCTCCTTCTTTCCCAAGAGGAAATAGAGTTCAATCAAGGTCAGCATAGGACTGGTATATGAGGTTGGAGAGGGCCTCCATGCAAATAATAAAGATGTAGGGGGATAAGGGGTCCGCTTGTCTAATTCCCCTAGAAGGCCGAAAGGTAGTAGAAGGGGACCCATTAAGGATGATGTAGGTAGAGGTGTTGGAAATACAGTTTATAATGAGGGAGATAGTGTCGCAATAGATATGGGCATGACTAAGGCAATAGTGGATAAAGTCCATTCAAGGCGATCAAAGGCGTTCTCAAGATCGAGCTTAAGGGCGAACCACCCCACTTTGCTTTTGGAATTATGCATGGAATGAAGTATCTCGGAGCCAACAATGTAATGGGCTCCGTACGTGCCCCTACCCGGGATCGAGCTACCTTGATTAGGGGAGATAATATTGGGCATGAGGGGTTTAAGACGGTTGACAATGGTTTTGCTGATTATTTTGTAGGTGTTGTTGCAAAGGCTAATGGGTCGGATATTAGAGATAGTTTAGGGGGGAATATTGGGAATGACGGATATAGACGTGGAGTTGACAGTGGTAAGAACGCATTTTGTGGCAAAGGTATTTTGGACAAAGGGGATAATGTCATGCTTAACTATATACCAGCACATTTTAAAGAACCCATCATGAAACCCGTCAGGCCCCGGAGCTTTGTTCGAGCCAAGGGAGAAGAGGGAGACACGGATCTCGTCCTCACTAGTAATAAAGAAGGAGGTTGTGGGGGGAGAATGGGGAGGAGTAGGACACTCAGAAACCAAATTTTCCGTACTATAGAGTTTAAGCAAGTAGGTATTAATGTGGGAGATAAGATCATTATGATCACTAATAGTGTTTTCGACCTCATCGAGAAAGGATATGATACGGTTAATGCTACGGCGAAGAGTCACGGATTATTGGAAAAAGGTGGTGTTCTTAACCTCGTCCACTAACCAATTACACCGGGCTATATCTTTCCAATAGAAATGCTCTTGGTCAAGGACACGACTTAGTTCAACTTGAAGGGAGTCGTTGAGATTAATGAGAAAGGCAGAAGAGGGGTGGTTTAGAGGTGGCAATCGGGTCAATCAGGTCGGTTACGGGTCGGGTTCAGGCAGTTCGGGTCATGTCGGACTCGGGTTTGATCGGGTCAAGTTGCTTATTCAGGTCGAGTCGGGTTCGGGTTGGGTCGCTTACAGGTCAGGTTAATCGGGTCAATAACTACAACAGGTCGGTTCAGTTTCGGATCGGTTGACCAATGAGTCGGGATATATCAGGTCAATATGCTTGATCAGGTCGAGACCGGTTTGGTTTCGGGTTACTGATGGGTCAAGTATTTTATATTGTCGTCTAAAATTTGAAAATTAATCGGGTCAATGGTCGGGTCGTTATGTTAAAAGATCACTTTTGAACTTATGAATTATAATATTGGATTAGAGCAACTCGATACAAAAGATATTTGTAAATTATAAGAGTATAACACTATAAAAGTTAATGATTGTGTAATTTCATTGAACACTTATGTTGCTCGACCTCGGTTATAAGTAGATGACATGAGTGTCTATTCAGTGTCGGATTCGCCTTTATTATGGACAAAAAATAATGTTTTTGGTCTTAATTAATCAGTTGTTTATGTAGTTCATAGTTTTGAACATTTGACATATGAAGTATGGCAAGGAACTAAATAAATTACCTATGAAATAGATTTTATTAATTATCTTGACGGTGATCCTACGTATTTAATTTTGAATAGGCTCTATTAGAATGGTGTATTTAAGGTTTGGATTTTAAGATCATAATTAATAACCGAGGTCAGATTGTATGATCATAACTCATAACTCTTTCTTCCCTTTATTGTTTTCAGTGGAGCCAAAACTAAATACGTATGATCACCGTCAAGATAATAAATAAAATCTATTTCATAGGTAATATATTTAGTTCCTTGCCATACTTCATATGTCAAATGTTAGTTTCTTGTTATTGAAAACTATGAAATAAATTAATTTATTTAGTTCCTTGCCATTCTAATAGAGCATATTCAAAATTAAATACGTAGAATCACCGTCAAGATAATAAAATTTTCTAATTAGAAAAAGAACCTATGAAATAAATTTATTTATTATCTTGACGGTGATCCTACGTACTTAATTTTGAATAGGCTCTTTTTCTCACAAAGCGTTAATTTAAAATTTTCTACATATATCACTTGCAAAATAATTATTAATAAGTTTAACTAGGAATATAGCGTACTAAATTTACAACTGACTATTTATTTTTAGATTACATTTTATTTTGAAAAATAAAATGAGCGATAATTTTTTATATCAAATTTATTAACAACAAAAACAAACTATAAGGGAATTAAGATTCTTAAAAAAGATTATTTGGCTATGAGTCGGTTCGAGTTTAATCGGGTTAAAATGGGTTACATGACGGTTTAGTTCGGTTTGGGCCAGGTCGAGTTTGTGGGTGAATCGGGTTTCGGGTCGGGTTGGGTCGAGTCACAAGTCGGTTCAGGTCATATCATTTCAGGTTCTATCGGTTTATCGGTTAACCTTCGGGTAGGTTCACGTCGGTTTCAGTTGAGCAAATTTACGGGTTCTATCAGGTCGGTTTTCGGATAAGTCAGGTCGGTTTTTCGGGTCGGGTCACCTTTTGCCAGCTCTAGGGTGGTTGCACAGGTGTCATTGAACACCTAGAAGCCTAGCATTTAAGGAGATTTTCCTCTTAGCCAGGTTCCCAAATGTCTCACTCGCCCAAAGGTACAGGACACTACCCAGAGTGGAGAGCTTATCAGACACACAATCAGGGGCGTCAGTCCAAGTAGAAGATACAAGGGGAAGAAATCTCTGGTCACAGAACCAAAGGGACTCGAATTTAAAAGGCTTAGGTCCTGAATTAAACCTAATGGAGGATATAAGCAAGACGAGGCAATGGTCAGAGGATAAACGGGTGAGATGGTTATTGTCGGAATTTGGGTAATGGTCCAGCCAAATTTGGTTAGCCCAAACCTGGTCGAGGCGCTCAAGAATAGGGTTAGCGCGCCTTCTATTACTCCAAGTAAACTTAGGTATGGAAAACACAATATCAATCAAATTACACAAGTTCATTGAAGATTTAAACAAATTGGCCATGTTTCTTTTAATCCCATGTCCCCCTAACTTTTCCGACGCGCTGGTGACTTCATTAAATTCCCCAATACAGACCCAAGGCATGTTTAAATTATCATAGAGGGTTACGAGATTGTTCCATATCATTTGTTGGCGCCTGAATTTAGGATTAGCATAAATTGCAGAAAGTAAAATGCTAAAGTTGGGAGAGACTACTTGAACCACTACATTGATAAATTGCGAGCCTTTGTTGACAAGAGTAACCGCCACATCCCTTGCATTCCATAAGATTATGATTCCATAAGATTATGATTCCACCAGCAAACCCAATCGGGTCAAGCACCTCATAGGAGTCGAAGGGAAGCTTTTGCACAATGGTCAAGCTATTAGGAGAATTAACTCTGTTTTCCGATAGGATCACCAAGTTGGGCTTATGAGTGTTAACAAGATAGGAGAGGTGGGTATAGAAAGACAGCCTAGCAATACCACGACAGTTCCCATAGAGAATGTTCATGTTGGAGGGTAGGAGGAAAGAATCAAACAGCTCCGTTTGAGCTCTCGGGTTGTCCCCGTCTTCCACTACGTCTAGTTCGCGTCCTAGATGGGGGGATGTAAAATTTCTTGTTTGTTCCGCAAAGTGTCGCAAAAAACATCTTGGGCTTGAGTTTACTACTGTCTTCCAGCTTATGAGTAAGTCAAGCTCCCTCATTCTCGTTGTTGTTCTGAATATTTTTACTGAGTTTGAAAAACTTGCTACCCGGAATTCCTTGGATATTAAGTTTAGCAAATAAACTTCCCTCAATCGAGGCAGGATCGGAACGGGGTCGACGATAAATTCCAGAGCAGCTAGAACCACGAGTTGCTGGAGACGGGGGTGGTTTGTTTGGAAAAACCAAATGAGAAAGCATCTGTGCAGGGGAAGGCCCCAGAGGTCGGACAAATCGGGTAGGTGAGCCGGAGCTATGCACCCTTCCACCATGTGCGGGTCCACAGGGCAGATGTTCATGCAAGCCGGGGGAGGTGAAGAGGGGTTTGCTAGGATAGCTCGAAGAAGGTGGGCGGCCACCTGAAGCTTGATGAGGATATGATCGAAGATGATTGTTTCCTTGTTGATTTGGATTTCTGGGAGGGTGAGAAGTGGGGATCGGCAGGATGGCAACGACATCACCTCCGCATGGAGGAGGATGACGAGCATAGGTTGGGGCGGACAAGGGGGTGGATCCCGATGCAGAAAAAGGATATGGGTTGGTGTGTATAATGATGAGAGTAGGAGGTGGATGAGGAGGATCATATTTTTTAGGAGCTCTGATTTGTTTGATTCCATAATTTTTGTAGTGGGTTAATGTAGAGAGGGTGGCTTCTTCTTGGTTCTTGCCAAAAGGGTCACCGGAGAAGGTGGAGAGGGGTGATAATATAGGGTGGAGTTTTTTTTACGGAGAAATTAAATTAGGGGCAGAGGAAATAGGTTATGTAGAGACAGAAGGATCAGCTAGAAAAGAGGTTATAGTCTGAATTTGTGACAGAAAGAAGGGGAGTGGGGTCCAGGCCAGAGCCACGTGAGAGGTCAAGAGAATTGACTTTAGCTAAAATAAGGTTATTTTGGATATTTGAAGGGAAGTTATTGGGCTTAGTTTTATTCTTATATTGGACAATTGTCCAGTTTGTATCATGTGGTGTGGCAGGGTTCACGGGCTTGGCCAACCCATTCTCAGAGGCACAACTTAAGGTTATTTTGGATATTTTTATTGTTCACCAATTTAGAAGGTTTCTTAGTTTTCAGAGCATTTTCCTTGACACTTAAAGCAAAAGGGTAGCTTCTCTCCAATTTTGACTTCTTGACCAAATGATCCTAACCAGACCTTGGTTAGAAGGGGCTTGGTTTGATGTAGATGGACGGAGATACAGGAAAAGCGAGCATTCTTATTATTTATGCCGTTAGTATCGTGCTTGATAAACCCACCCAGAGAGTTACCAATGGCTTGGAGGATGTCATGACGATGGTACTCTATGGGCAGCTCGGGGAGGATGATCCATGTTAGGACGGTCAATGTTATTGCCAAGGAAGCCTTGAAGTTTGGCGTCCAGTCTTGTACGTGGAGGTAGTGGCCATGAATAAACCAAGGTCCATTGTTTTTTATGATGTGGGTGTCTCCAAAGTTAAGAAACAAGCAGGAGTAAAACCCTTTGCCAAGGTCGTATAGCTTAAGTGGTTGTTTACACTTCCATAAGGAGAGGAGGGTGGTAGCTAGGTGGTTAAATTCAAGGGATTTCCCAGTGAGTTTAATGATTAAAGAGTTTTCCCATTTAGTATGGAGGGATTGAAGGACATAATAGGGCAAGGTGATAGTCGGTTCAGAGGAAGTAGAGATGGGTTCCATCAAAGTTTTGGACGGAGGGGCATGAGGTGGGTTAGTGGGGTTCAGGAGGGAGCCGGTAACGGTAGCATTGTAGGAAAAGGCAGGGCGGTTATCAGATGGGGGGGATGGTGGTTGGTTCGTCGAAGGGGCAAGAGGAGGTGGTGTGGGATCAATGTGCAAAGAGCTTCCCGAAGGACACCCAGAGGAAATCGGCGATGAGGGGATGGTGGCTGACGCTCTTGAAGGCTGATGATGTGGTGGGTCAGAGTAGGCTGGTTGTTTATGGTTTGTTGACATCGCACTCATCTCACTTCTTCTCTCTTTCTCTCACATCTATCTCTCTCACATAGCGTCTTTAGACCCTGCAGTTATTAGACTATTACTCCCTCTATCTAGCGAACACTTGCTTTATTTTGTGAGGGAAAATAAAGTAAGTGTAAACTATTGATTATGACTGAAACGAGGGTGTATTGTTTACTCCGTATTTGTGCCATTGATTGGTTCCTTATGTATTTCACAAATTCTTCACCTGTCACAAGTTTATAACGAGGAAATTTCTCCATTTTATAATAACCTATAAATATAATCTAATAAATAAGAATTTTAAGAACGATTATTGCTTTTTATTATAATAAAATGGCCTAATTTTCTACGCTATAATTTGTGACCCGTTACGATGCAAGGGAGCATAAAGTTTATGTATTTTGACAATGCGGGAATATAAAGTTTGGGAAAAAAAAATTAAGTAATTCATGGGAGCAAACTGATATTTTAAAATTTTCATTGCTAGAATAACGATAGCTATTATATATTGCTAGATAAACAATTCGCTTAAGTGATGGAAATGCAACTATTGTCATATTTTCCACAATAATTATTACTCTCTCTGTTACGGGAAAGAGTACGGAGGCGAATAATTCCAAACAAAGATTTAAGAGAAATACGATAATAAAGACAGTAAAAATAACACCAAGATTTTTAGGTGGAAAAACCCTCTTTAAATAGAGGTAAGAAACCACCGGCGAGAGAGCTAATATTTCACTATATTGATTCGGGAGTACAAGGACAATTTCCTCACAAGACTATAAAATAGCCAAGATAATAAACTCTCACAAAGGTGTTAAATAATGTGACCCAAATAAATAATATTGAGAGTAAGAATAAAGAGGAATAATAATGGGAAGTATTATGTTGTAGTTTTGTTGTGGTGATTATTTTGCGGAGGAATACGTAAGTATTTATAATGCACTTGGGAGTAAATGTTCGAGTGCGTTAGCTTTGCATTTTCATCAAGTTTAATGCATTCTCTTTACTGTGACACCCCGCGATTTTGCAATAAAGTAAACACAAAGATTTGCAGCGAAAAACACGAGAATTTTAAAACTTTAAAAGCAATACTGCGAATGTCACTACATTATAAAACCAAAACTTAATTTAATAAATCGTTTATACAAATCTCATCTTAAATAAATACAAGAGATACCGATCCCTTGATAAAACATAATTAAGATAATAAGCTAATATAAACTACACGCTAAAAGTGAATCGCTGTAAGCACAACGCTCGCTATCTCACTCTTCACAACCCCATGCAAACACCAACCTGCAACCTGTTCATTCATTAAAAATGAATGTCACAGTCAGTGGGGAGTAACTCAGGGTTTTCCGAGCCATATCATATCAAAATGCACATAAGCAAGTATAGAAACATGTATCATCATGCATACGTACATATCATGCCAATTATAAGTAGAGCATTTCATATTAACATTGCATAAGCATGCGAAACATCCATCGTATCATCATCATGCAACATCGACTCGGGGAAGACTCCCCTTGGCAACCACATGTACACTAAGGGCTTGCATCTCATCATTAGCGACATATGCTTGAGAAGGTTCGGGACTCGACATACAAACCAATCATAGGCACACTACAAGAAAATAGGACTCGACATACAAACCAATCCAATCAATCAAATATATAATCCATCATATGATCAAACATAAGCATACACACTCTCACGGTAAATGACACGCACTAGCATATGTACAAGCAAGTATGATCAATCACGTCCACGGGATAAACATTTCCCTGAACTGTATACGATAAACATTTCGTACACGAAAGATTCACACGTCCATGGGATAAACATTTCCTTGAACCGTATAAGATAAACATTTCGTACAAGAAAGATTCACACGTCCACGGGATAAATATTTGCATGAACCGTATACGATAAACATTTCGTACACGAAAGACTCATTTCCTCCCGGTAGGACGACGATAATTATACGGTCCTAGTCTAAACCTGGCCAGACTCTCGGAATGAATATGTTCTGATTCGACATGCGATAAACATTTCGCATCGAAGACTCGATCAACACAAAGGACGTCGTGTACCCAAAATTCGGCACGAAAGAGGCGGAAAGAGCACAAGAATCATATACAAGCAAGTACGCTACATGCAATGACACCACCTCGCAAGATACAAGATTTGACGGCCGGGTCGATCAAGGCATTGCGTTCGCCTCCCAACAACGTCGTCATATCCCCACTCACAAATGCATTCAAGAACCAAGGATACACCTCATTCCTCCGACATTCCAGTCTAGCGAGTATGTGGGTGTAGCCAGGAAATGAGAGTTCAAAGTACTCAACGAGTAGTGCTCAAATCATTACATAAGCAAAACTGACTCAAAGAGGGGACATACAAGAAACCGTCACCAAACATGTGATAAAGGTATATGAGATATTATATAGTCTAAACATGCATATTTAAATGTCATTACGTAATTTTATAAGATAAACAAACCTTACAAACCATTACATGTATAGATATATGAGAGAAAAGAAGGAAAGGAAGTGACAGGGGGTCCCAGCCGGTCATGGGACCGGCAGCCGGGTACCCGGCTGGGCACCACGACACACCAAACAACAACAACAACATCACAGGGACTCCCAGCCGGTGGGTGTGACCGGCGACCGGCTACTCGGCTGGGGTCATAGGTCAACCGAGAAGCGAAAGAAGGAAAGGGGAAGGAGGCTCCCAGCTGGTGGGGCGGCGGCTGGTGGGCCGGCTGGAGCACGCACAACAACATGAACAAGTCGATAAAGGAACAAGGAGAGGCTCCCAGACGGCTAGGCGGCAGCCGGCCATGCCACCTGGCTGGGCACGCATATGCTCAAAATCCATTAAATTCAACCAACAACAATCAAGGGACTCCCAGCCGGTCATGGGGGCGGCGGCCGCTGGGGCGGATGGGGCAACACGCACGAAAAACAACATCAACAACCACATTACTTCAATTCGTCTTGGTACCCATTAATTCCAATCATCATTTATCATCATCCCAACACATTAAATGCATTCTAATCATAACCAATCATTGCATAAGGTCAATTACGATAACAAAAGACAACATTTAATACCCACCTCAAGCTTAACAATGATAAGTAGATAAAATCAACCACATAAGTGTAACTTAGCATAGGATTGGTATAAAATAGACATATGAGATGAATTTACACATATGAATGAACAATTAACACATATTCATATGAGACTAACACAAAGAATTCATCTTTCACTGGCAAATGCTATAAGTAACACATAAAACACATAAGGATATCGAGTAACCCATCATCGTTACCTCTGTTAGCACTTCAAATCTTCGATTCCCAAGCTAATTATCAACCCACATGAATTCCTTGACCCAAAATCTTCAAAATACATCTTTTCTCGATAAATAAAGCGACAAGAATTGAAAACCGAAATATGGTGAAAGACGGTCTTAAAACAACGTTAAAAGTTTCAATCTTTTATTAGCTAGAAAGAAAGAGGATGGTGAGAGAATTGCGAAACATTAAACGGATTTGAATTACGTTAAGAAACGAAGAAGTTATGCTCGTCTTAAGTTTAGATATAGAAAATTGGGTTTTATAAAAAGTTGGAGGAAATGGATATTTTATGGTGTGAAAATGAAGAGGGGGATGAGAGGAGAATATTGATATAAAAATCGTCAAGTTTCGTTGAGAGACGGAGAAATGGGGCATTCGTCTTAAGTTTAGGAAGTTATGGAGGTTTAATGGTGGTTTTTGGTTGTTTGAGGAAGAAGATGAAGGTGAGTATGTTGCTGAAATTTTGAGGAGGAAGGAGGAGGGATAAGTGAGTTTATTTTGAGAAGGTTAGTAATGGAAGACCCAAATTTCATATCGGGTCAACTCACTTGGATTTTCGCTTAGAATCTTATTATGAACTCATAACGGACTGAAATGTGACGGTTTCTACCCAACTAAACTAAATTCTATTTAACATTAATTTAAAGCCACGAAATAATAAATTATCGGCTTAAAATATTTTAATCAATAAAAGTAATAGACGAATTTATAAAATTTACGACTTTAGTAAATTACTCATTATTATAAAATATGGGGTGTTACATTTACTCCACCATCAGTTCATTTCACTTTGTATTCATTCACCATATATTTCATACTACTTCATTACTCATGCCATAAGTTAGAAAAAATTCTACCATCATCTCATTAAAGGAGAGGCATTATTACTCAAACAATTGTTAGAGTTTATTCCCTCCATTATGGAGTATTATGTTACGTAAGAAACATAAGAGAATAAATGTATAACTTTAACTAACTTGCTTCATTTATCACATGAATAAATATGTGATGTTTGATGTACTAAATAGGTGTGAAGTTTTACCTTGTCATTAGCTATAAAAGAAGTGGAAAGCTATGTAGTTTTGCATCCTCATATCCTCATTGATATATATATTTGAGTAATCAATAAAACTCCTAGTGTGACTATAGTGAGGACGTAGCCAATTTGGTGAACATCGTAAATAATTGTATCCTTGTTATTTTTCCGGTTCTTATTTATATTATCGTGTGTGTGCATGGTTCATGCCAAAAATCCCTACAAACGGGTATCAGAGCCCGGTTGGGCAGGTGAGGGAAGAGCAATCCACTAAAATTCACAATAATGGAAGTAGACAAAATTTTATTCGATAAATTTGTTGGGAAGGATTTTACTTTCTGAAAAATGCAAATAAGTGATTTTTTGTATTCAAAGAATCTACATCTTCCTTTGAAAGGAACTCAACCATATTCCATGGAAAAGGGAGAGTGGGAAAAATTGGAGAGGCAAGCGCTAGGTGTGGTGAGATTAACGTTGGAACGTAATGTTGCATTCGATGTGATGAGTGCAAAAACAACATTGGACCTTATGAATGTCCTAGAAAATATGTATGAGAAACCTTCAGCTACAAATAAGGTATTCCTTATGCTTAGGTTGTTTGGTTTACAAATGCAATAAGGAACCACAATGGCGGATCATATCAATGATTTTAATGTGATCACAAGATAACTTAGCTCTGTGAAACTTGATTTTGATGACGAAATAAAAGCACTAATTTTATTATCTTCACTACCTAGTAGTTGGGATACTACAGCAGTTAGTAGTTCGCAAGGACAAGAAAAGCTCAAATTTGATGATGTACGTGATCTAGTTCTTAACGAGAGTATTTGCAAGCTAGGTTGCACGAAAACGGACGCGGATACGGACATGGACATGGACACGGACACACGATATCAAAATTTTTAGGACACGAACACGGCAAAAAAAAAATCAATAGACATATTAAAATAAAGGGAATTTGAAGAACATTATAACCATCATCTAAATTTTGATCAATTAAATGTCACAAAGTCGTATAATGACCAATATTAATGTCTTATACGTCAAAATCAAACATGTCTTACAAACTACAAAGTTTCAAATTACAAACCCAATATTAAAATGAACAAAGTCTTACAAAATAAATAAAAAGCATTAAAAGTTACAAATTACAAACCCAAATTAGAGTCTTACAACACCATCAAGTCTCATTACCCGACCCATTATCATCAAACTCATCAATTTCATCATCACGAAAGAGCATCATTTCCATGTCGGACTCATCAAGAGTAAGGTTAGCCACATCAAGACAACCAACATCATCAAGATTATCATGCTCATCTCCACCAACATCCCACATCTTGGTTCTCCCCTTGATATACTCTTCATTATTTCTAGAAAGCAAACGTAAATTATTATGAACTCTTACCAATTCTTCGGCTCGTTTTGGAGTAAGATTGTTTCTAGCACAAGAGTGAAAAACTTGTAGATGCTCCAATTTCTTTCACTGCAAAAAGAAGAAGAAGGTTGGCCTAACAACTTGAATGCCAAACCTTGAAGATTAGCAGCAATGGAACCATTAGTAGCCCATCAATGCTTTGCTTCCATTAGAGACATATCTTCTACACATCCCAAGTCTTTAAAGATGTCATTATCTCTTCTTGAAAAGATGGCAAACTCGGTGTTGGCTTTTCTCCAATCATCCGCACATGGAAAAATTCTCATAAAACAAGATAATCTTGAATAAGAGACTTCATTATCAACATGTGGAGCAACTCGTCCGGGAAGTTCATTAAGCCACTTTTAAGTATAAAACTTAGAGGAAAAAAACAAGTACTATGGATTATGAAAATATATCTAAAAAAACATCAAATTAAGAATGGTAAAAAAACAAGATAAGTTAGTAATACTTACCTTGGAACTAAAGAATGTGCCAAGCTATGTAGAGGAGTGCTAGTGTTACTCCAGCGACTTGTAAGAATGCTTTGTACCACTTTGAAAAAAGTGGACTCTTCACTTGTACACTTATACTCATGCTTGTATATTGCCTCTTTGACCTTGAAATCATAACCTCTCACCTCTCATATACCAAATGAAGTGAAGATCTATCGATGTCACAATCTCTTATCATGTTATAGATAGGACGCGTGAAATCAAGGATATAATCAACCTTGTCCCACCAACCATCATCTAAGACTTTTTCCCTCACAAGTATAGTTTGACCACAATGATTTTCTCGGTAAGTAGTCCACGCCTCACTAACTACCATTGATTGCAAGGAGGTTTTGAGAATTTTCTTTCTCTTAAGCATGACAACAATAGAAGCAAATCTTGTGTCGGCAACGGAAAACAACTTCAAAGGAGAAAACTTATTGAAAATTGCTAGCCTCATCGAATGAGTCATTATATAGTTCCTTCTAACTAAAGCATCTAGATGAATATCTGTTATCCAATGACACTCAATATTAGAAGTGTTCTTAGCCGCACAAATTTTTTTCAAGGCAAGATTAAGAGTGTGGACAACACATGGCGTCCAATATATATGTGAATATCTTCCCTCAATTAGCTCCCCCGCACCTTTACAATTACTTGCATTATCCGTTAACACTTGCACAACATTTTGATCACCAACCTCATCGATTACCTCACTTAGGAAAGTGGCAATATACTCTTTGTCCTTTACCTCACCCAAACAATCAACCGCTTTCATGAACATGGGACCACTTTCACAAGCAACCATGACATTGATCAAATGTCTCCTTCGTGAGTCACTCCAACCATCACTTATTACACTAACTCCTTTCTATTTCCAAGTACTCTTAATAGGCTTTAACAACCTCTCAACATTTTCTTTTTCTTGTTGAAATAAGGTTGTTCTCAACTTATTATATCCCGGGGGAACATAGCCCGGAATGGAGTTAGAAGCGGAAAAAGAGTAAAACCTCACACAATAAGGATTCCTTGAAAGATTGAAAGGCAACCCTCCCGTGTAAAACATTCTAACAATTTCCTTATCCAAATGGTTACGAGCTTGTATATTAAAAGATATAGGAATAGGATTGGTGGATTTTATTTTCTTACCAAATTGGATAGTTGATTGTCTAGAGCTAACATCGGAGGAAGAAGTTTCATTAGGAAAAAGAGGAACTTTTGGTTTTGAAGCTTTTTTTTTAGCCTCTGCCGCATCATCTAATTTTTTCAATTAAACTAGATCATTGTTTGACACTTTCTCACAAACACTATCTCCCTTCACCGGAATTTTCAACAAGTAAGCCCTCACTCTAGTATAAGTGTCACCCTTAATAATTTTACAAAAGTGACATTTAAAATTGGCATTGCCACCACCTTGTGTTATTTTTTCCCCCTTATCAACAAATCTCCACAAAGAATTATCCTCAATGTCATCACTTTGAACACTAACACTACCACCACTAGAACCCATGATGGATTATCTGCAAAATATGATAACAATAACAAGTATAATACCTGATTGCATTACTAAAATTCAACATGTAATACATGTATCACAAGGCACACCAATTGCAAAGTCCACAACAAAGAATGGTTTGATTACTTACAAATACCGCAACTATCCACATCATATTTAAAGTCAACCAAATTGCAGCACTCAAGTATACTCAACATACCCACCAAATTCACAAATTGCAGCACTCAAGTATACTCAACTCACCAGCAAATATTTACCGTATTGCTTTACTACTGCTTACAAATCCATGATTCCATTATTAACTCAACATATTCACAACATTTCCAATACTAACTCAACATGGTCTACCTTGATTATCTATGAGTCTATGATTAATAATTAGAGAAAAGCAACCAAAACCCTAGAATAACAAATTAGGGAAAAAGGGTTAACCTGGAGGCGACAGCGAGAAGGCCGGCGACGACGGCGAGGAGGCTGGCGGCGACGGCAAAGGCGATGTGATGTTGCGTCGACGGTGAGCGGGCAAGGGGAGACTGTTTTGAAAGAAACTGATGCTTTTGGTAAAGTGGTGATTTTCTGAAATAAAAATAGGGATTTGTTGTTTCATAAGGCATAAATGTCGTATCCACCAGATACGGGCTGTGCCCATTTGTTTTGGACCGTTTCCGACACACCATTAAAAAAACCCAAGGACACGGTTTTTGAGGTGTCTGACACGTTTGGAACCGTGTCCGTGTTCGACACGCGGAGGGCAAAATTGAGCCGTGTCCGCGCAACCTAGTTCACAAGAAAGAATTAAGCGAGACATTGGGAAGTAATGCGAGCGGATTAATTGCAGATAGTAGAGGAAATAAAAATAATAGAGGTGCTTATCGTGGGAGATCAAAGTCAACAGTTAGAGGAGGTGCAACATGTTGGAATTGTGGTGAGAGTGGACATGTAAGGTGGAATTGTCCAAATCCGAAGAAAAATGGGCAGCAGCGTAATCATGTGGATGGTAATGCGGCGATAGCCGTGGAGGATGACGATGATGTTTTGGCAGTGAGTGTCGAAGATCCGATTGAGTCTTAGGTGTTAGACTCTTGAGTATCATTTCACGCTTCTCGAGATGAAAAATCCCTTTCATAAATTTGTTGGTGAAAGGTGAGGTATTGCTTAGTTGGCAAATGGTAAGGCGGTGCCGATAATGGGAAAAGGTGATGTTGAGATACGTACCCCGACTGGGGGTAGGTGGGAGCCAACAGATGTTATGTTCCTCCCGAACTTGAAAAAGAAATTAATATATGTTGGTAAGCTCGATGATGCAGGCGATAAAGTTATTTTTGAAGAAGGTTCCTTGAAGATAGTTAAAGGAGCTACAATAGTAGTTAATGGGACTAAAAATGGAACATTGTACACTATTGCAAAGTGTACTGGTAAAAATGGTTTAGCCGCGGAAGGGATGAAGAAATTAGTAGTTTCACGAGACTTGTTCCGGGATCAGAAAGCTATGCATAGTGGGCCTTAAACTAAGCACCGTGGGAATAAAGTTGGTGCCTTGAAAGGAGGAAGGTGATTCGAGAACGCACAAGGTGAAACTGGCATGCTCAAATGTGTGCGGAAGTTCAAGCAGTTCTAATAAGGCATGTAAGGGGTATTTCGTTTTGGTAGGAGTGCACGCCTGGGAAAACGATAAATAAAACCCGGCAAATATGGTTGCCTTTGGGAACAAAGTTTAATGATGAAGAGTCGAGGTTGGATAGTACCTTGGCTAAGCTCTTGCATTTAGCATGAGCAAAGACATGGTCGCTTTAGGTGGAAAAGTAATGTTGGTGTCACCTCCATAATTGTCGGGAGGTGGGAGATTGGTAGAGTTTATTCCCTACATTATGGAGTATTATGTTACGTAAAAAACATAAGAGAATAAATGTATAACTTAAAGTAACTTGCTTCATTGATCACATGAATAAATATGTGATGTTTGATGTACTAAATAGGTTTGGAGTTATAGCTTGTCATTAGCTATAAAAGAAGTGGAAAGCTATGTAGTTTAAGGCGTGCCAGGTTATTTTGAGGACGTACCCAATTATTTACGAGGTTCACCAAATTGGGTACGTCATCACTATATCCTCATATACTCATATCCTCCTAGTGCGACTATAGTGATGATGTACCCAATTTGGTGAACCTCGTAAATAATTGTGTCCTTGTTATTTTTCCGGTTCTTATTTATATTGTCGTGTGTGCGGTTCATACCAAAAATCCCTACAAACATAAATATATCTTGTCTTCCTCCTTTTTTTCTACTCTACATAACCATTTTGGGTGTTAATTATTTAACACTTTTGAGAGTTTATTATCTTGGCTATTTTTTAGTCTTGTGAGGAAATTGTCCTTGTACTCCCGAATCATTATAGTGAAATATTTGACTCTCTCGCCGGTGGATTTTTACCTCTATTTTAAAGAGTGTTTTCCACCTAAAAATATTGGTGTTATTTTTTTTTACTATCTTTATCGTATTTCTCTTAAATCTTTGGTTTGAATTATTCGCTAACGTACTCTGTACCCTAACAAATTGTTATCATTTGACCTTTACACGTTTGATGATGCACATTTCATTTTGTTAATATCTTTAGTTACGTAATTGTAAAAATTATAAAATTATGATATTTTATTTTACGTAGTGAAAATTATGTTTAAAGATTATCTTCACTTATGAATAGTGATAAAAAAAAGCAAATGATAACTATTGATCGAGATGGAGGAAGTATATTAGTTTGATTACCTTCATCTTAATTGAGTTGGAATTTGAAGTATGATAAGTGTGTCACAGTGTTGGAATTGAGATTCCACAAATTGAAGTTCGATATGAGCATCTGTCAGTAAAAGGGGACGTACATGTTGGGAGCAGGGCACTTCCCACATTGTTCAACTCGACTATGAATTATGTTGAGGTAATCTTTTCTTTTAAATTTACAAACTTGTATCCACCAAGGGACTTGTTTAACGTAATATTATTACCTTATTGATTACTGATTACTACTCCCTCCGATCCAAACCAATGGTAACACTTACCTAAAACGGACGATCCACACCAAAGGTAACATATCTTATTTGGCCCACTACATTACCAAGTTATCCTTATACTCATTTGATATTTACAAAAAATGTCATTGCATGACCCACCTATCAACCTCACTATTAAACTCACAACTACATGGTCCACCTACCTTTTCCCTTTTTACCCCTCATTTTTCCACATTTTCTTAAATACTCCATTTTTTCCCACGTTACCATTTGTGTGGATCGGAGGGAGTACAAGTATATGTAAATATAAAAGTGTATATGTGCTAAGGAATCATGTATGGAGTATGGAACAATAGCCGAGTGAGTTTTTCTTGTTGATATAGACCAATCTCTTATGATTAGGTAATTGACCAATTTAGTATATATACAACCATGCACGGACTATAAAATAACTTACGAATTTGTTAGTAGTATTATTAAAAATAAGCAATTATATTAGTATCACAATTATACCTCAACTTTCGAATATTCTAACTTTGTAACCTTAATATATATCGACTGTTTTAGATTTTATAGCTCTATCAATCACTACATTTTGTATGGTTATTTTACGTAAATTACACATGCATGTTCTAGTTACTTATATTTTTTCTTTTTAATTTTTATATTCCATACCAATTGAAGGTTTGCAAATTTTACTACTCGTGCAAGGCATAGGCATGCATGAGTAATAATATACTCCGTAGTAATTTAAAATTGTTTTACAAAGCTTAATTTTTAGGTACCCCTGATTATATTTTTTGTGAATACATCAATTAAATCATATGTAAATCTATTAAATGATTTGAACGGGAGGATCATGTTAATATTTTTTGGCTCATAATATAGATCAAACATAGCTTGAGTCATTGCAAGGTTGATAAAATATGGTTAAAATAGAAGTTGAATCTTAAGAACTATTTCCCTTAACTAAATAACAATACTTTATCTAATATAATAAGGAATACTCTATTTACATGACTACATTTTGTTTATTCCTTCAACCATAGAGGGAATGAACTAGGAGTCGGAGAAAGCAAGCATGATAGATGAGAGTAGGGAGAGGGGTGTTCGTGGATGGTCAATATTATACTTATTTGGGTCGCAAGGCAAACTGAGTGAGAAGCTTAAGGGAGAGTGGAAACATGCTGGTTAGTTTTATTAAATAAAAGAATACAATTTCCATAAAAAGTCGAATTAATATCAAATTTATCAGTTTGTGATAAAATTTGATTATTTTAATAAAATAATCAAATGAAAATTAGTTTATGTCAATATTATATTATTAAAAGTAATAAGTTAAAGGTGAAACTTCATACGTACTTTAAAGTTACATTGTAATAAGTTACAATGCCAAACTTCAAAAGTTTATTTCTATAAGTTAATTGTTATCGAAAATTTAAGAAAATAACATTAATGTAGACTAATGCATCGCATGTGCATAAAATCTAGTTACTACCATCCCAAACAAGCCTTAAAAGATGTTTACCTTTAATTTTGCCACAAATATAAAGGAGAGAGGAGGGGACCATTTGTCGGTAGTGTTATTGGATGCCAAATGGACAAGACCCATTAGATGATCAAATTACTCATAAAAAACTTTAACAATATAGAAAGGTAAACAAATGAACTGGATACCTTAAAAATGTAAATGGTAAACAAATGACCGGGACGGAGGGAGTACTAAGTACGCTATATAAATTGCAAAACCTATGATAAAAGTAGTGAATCGGAGACAAGGTAATTGTAAATGGAACATAGTATATACTTTAATTGAAGAAAAAAACATATTCTAAAGTCCAAAGTTTGGCCTAATTCTCTAGAAACAATTTCTACTTTTAAATGAGTTTTTTAGTAAGCTACTTCTTGAAAAAATAGTTAGTGTTTGACTACCATTTTACACAACTATTTCTCAAAATGAGTTTTTTTTTTACTTGAGAAAATGCAAAATGCAAATATTATGTTTAATGTATATCAAGATGGATCTCTATTTGTAGGGAATGAAAAAATATAAAAAATATATTTATTTTAATTTTTTTGAAATATTTATTACATACAAATTTATCATTTATATATTAAAGATTATAAAAGAAGAAGTAAAAATTAGATACTTTTGAGCACCAAAAGTTGACTTTTGAGTTTATTAAAAGTAGTTTCTAGGTTACAAAAAAAGAGTGTTTGGGCATGTTTAAGCTTGAGATATTCTACATGATACCCCTCAACTTTTTGACTTTCTACGTGGTACCCCTACACTTTTGGAAACATACATGGTACCCCTAAGTTTCCTAATTTCCATTAAGCGTAACCCCAATTATTTTTTCCGTCAGTTAGTATTTGTTTTAGACATTAAGTGCTGAGTAGGACGCCTACGTGGATGATGACTGGCTGTGACTATGACTATTACTTGGCACTATAAAACCCTCCCTCTCTTAGCTTGTTTAACACACATCTCCTCTCATTCTACCATTTCATATCCAGACCTTCATCTTTATCTTTCTTAGTTTCTTTACTCATCTCCCTCTTCGCATGTACTACCTCTCATTCTACCATATGTTTCTTGATAATTAAGTATAATTATTGTCTTGATCTTCATCTATTTGGCGATTGTTATATATAATCATTTTCCCTCAATAATATCTCCATTAACACTTGTACAATATTCATCTTCATTTTCATCTTCACTAGCACATTTTTTTTAAATCTTTTGTGATGGTAACATACTCTTCCGATAACCACATAACAAAATGATTACAATCTAGGGATTTGAGGGTTGTTAACGAAACCTGATATCATAATTATAGCGTTCCGACCACATCGATTGAAACATTGGTTCCTAAAATCAAGACCATCTATTGGTAATTTTTTCCAAGAAGATGAAGAATCAATAAGAGATAAATGAAGAAACAAAAAAAAAACTGAAACAATTATCACAGAAACTTAAGAAGGAAGAAGAAAGTAGAAAGAAGAAAGATGGAAGATGATGAAAGAAAGAAGACATTAAATAATGTTTATTTGGAGGGGAAATGGGAGAGAAAATGACAGGAAATTATAGCTACTAACACAAAAGCCAGTCATCATCCATTTAGGCGTCCTACTCATCACTTAACGTCTAAAAACAATACTAATTGACGGAAAAAATAATTAGGGTTACGCTTAATGAAAATTAGAAAATTTAGGGGTACCATTTATATTTCCAAAAGTGTAGGGATACCACATACAAAGTCGAAAAGTTGAGGGATATTAGTAGGGTTGAGCAAAACCGGTTATCCGCTCCGGTTTGCAAAACCGCAAAACCGGAGCGGTTAACCGGTTTTAAAAATCATTTTTTTTCAAAACCGGATCCGAACCGGATTTTTTCGATTAACCGGTTTTTTAAAAAATTTAAAACCGAAACCGAAAACCGGTTTATCCGCACCGGTTTTCATAACCGGTTTTTCATCTTTTTTGGTAATAACCCTATTTAAGTTCAACTTCTTTATTGATTTGTTGACTTACTATTTTACTAATTTATGGAAACTTGAAAAATGAAATGGGAATTTGAGATTGTTGTTGTTTGGACCGACTGTTTGCTTGGAAAACTAAGTTTTTTCTTTTTTTTTTCCAAAAAAAAATAAACCGGTAAAATAAACCGGTACCCGCTTTGAATTTTCTATGAACCGAATCCGCTCCTGTTTTTCATAAAAAAATCCGGTTTGGTTAACCGAACCGAAAAAAACCGAAAATCCGGAGTCTATTTTTCGGTTTTCGTTCGATTTCGGTTAAAAAATTCGGTTCGGACTTTTTTGCTCAGCCCTAGATATTAGGTAGAATATCCCTTTAACCTTTTAGTTTTTAGTGACATGTAATTTAACATTAAACCGCCCGTTTCCTTGCTCGCCACCTCTACATTCTACAACTTGTCTATATTAAAGCGAATTATATGACCCGACCCGACCCGACCCGACCCGACCAGACCGCTATGTTTTGAGTCTTTTGACATATCTAAACTGTAGAGGGAGATATAGTAACAACAAAAAGATTAGATGGCACAAGAAATTGAATTTGCAAGAATGATGGCAGGCAATTCTTGGAACGCTACGATTATCACCTCCAAAGAAAAAGACTCTAAAGATACTTCAAGATGTCAGTGGAATTGTCAGTCCTTCCAGGTACTTTTGCATCCCTTTTGCATTCCAGTTCTTGCTAACTTTAATCCTCATTTTCTGTATTTTTTCTTAGGAAGCCATTTTTCTGGTATTTTTGCTTAACACAAGTGTGCATGTTTCGGTGAATTTGGTCACAATTGAGCTTCTGGGTTTGCTCCTATTGATTTGGAGCATTCAAGGAAAAGCCCAGGATTGCCTAAATAGTTTACCCCATGCAGTGGTGGGACTAGGAGGCCTAGTAGGAGTAGTTACTTCCCAATCATCGAAACATTTTCTTTCTAGTTTACCTAATTGCCTAAACAATTACTCTTGCTTATAACTGTTGTAAATTACAACGAAGGGTTGTATCGCCTCATCACCTTATAAAAAAGTGTTAGGTTTGGATGATTTTACACTCTTGTAAATTATTCTGATTTACAACCGTTGTAAACAAGAATTTGTGTTGCCTAAATAGTTTACCCCCGATTTTCGACCCCTAAGTACAAACTTTGTTTTTTTATAAGGTTGGGGTGTTGTTAAGAGGTCATTTAGCATAAGAGTAACTTTTAGGGTAGTAACATAGCTCAAATTAACTAAAAAATGGATTAGAGTGGACGAGTGGTGGTAGTGGAAGGTGGAAATAAAGAAGAGATGTCAATGATTACCTCTTTGTGAGGGAAATAGTTACTTACGTCTTCCCTATGTAATGCATTATTCCCATATGGTGGTTAATTATTTCTCCCTCACCTCTCTTTCCATCCTCCACTACCACCACTAACCACCAGTCCCCTTCTTTTTATCTCAATATAAAGCTCTATACTTTATACTCCCTTAATATTTCCTCTCATCCCAAATGCTTCCAAAGAGAGAATGGTTGGAAAATTTTCACCTCAAATTTTGGTAAGAACCAGAAAATGAGAATCGTTGAGTTCTTAGACAATATATTTATGTGTTCAAGGTGATTATTATTAGGTCTTATTTCTTGCAATTGAGGCATTTGGGTATAGTAAGCCTAGACTCTTTGTTTGGATAGGGAAATTTGGAGGGAAAGGAAGGGAAGTGATTTGGAGGGGATATTTCCTTTATTTTGGTAGCAAAATGGGAGTGGACGAATTGGAGGGGAAGGAAAATGAATCCCTCCATTTCCCGTCTCCAAGGCAAATTATTCCCCCTTTTAACATAGGGGAGATTTGGAGGGAATACACCTTCCCATCATCCCCCCTCGCTTTTCCTTCCCTCTTCTCCCATGCCCTTACTTTCCATTCATTTTTTTGTATCCAAGCAACGCCTAAGTCCAAGCAACATTCTCTTCCACTGTATCGATGTGCAAGCACCTCATTAAACAGAAAAAGAAGTGGCAAACATTTCTTAAACAAAGGTTTATATCTAGCTTCGCTCCTTGTATGAAGTGTCTTCAATTTCTAAAAGGATAAGAAGGAAAAGAGCAAGGGGATACAAGGAATACGATTGGTCGGGAGAAGGTTCAGTGTTACAACTCATTGAAAGAATTTAGGCTTTGCCTAGCTTCTAAGGGAGGCGAAATCGATAATTTATGTTCAATGTTCTTTGTTGTTATAATATACTCCCTTCATCCCACTTTTATAATTACCCTTCCCTTCAGATTTTATCCCAAAATTATTTTCCCCTTTCTAAATTTAGTAAAGAAAAACTTAAATTATCCAATATTACCCTTAGAAAACCAAGGGCCACCATAACCATCATAAAATTATTATCTTAATTGTTCTTTAATTTAAGGGGTAAAGTTGGTAATTCACCACTTTTCCTTAACTCCTCCCAAAATGGAAAGGGCACAATAAAATGGGATGGCGGAAGTAGTAAATAATATTTGAGTGGGATGATGAAATTGATAATAAACTCTTGTTTTACGTTCTCAGGATTTCGGGTTCGAAACATAAGAACCTTTTATAATAACACAGTATTCTTGTCCCTCTTGTGATTTATGTTTAAATACGGTGGTTCCATTGTTCATTGATGTGTTGTTTTTCAGGATGACATTACTTTTGGGGCCTCCAGGAGCAGGAAAAACTACGTTGTTATTGGCACTTGCAGGGAGACTGGATAAATATTTGAAGGTTTCTCTTCCTCAACCTAGTATAAAGTTTACAGTATTCAGCTGAAATATATTCACCTAAAACGTGGAGTTCGAAAAATCATTGGAAATTGTCTTAACATTATCTGCAGTTCATGTCCTTTAGAAGTGCTTAACGACTTGTGGTGCAGCACCTTGTGAATAACTTAAGGTTTTCGCTTTTCAAGTAGATAATTAGAAACTCATGGTGTGGCGTAAAGCTTAATATTATCTCAAACTGTAATGAGCAGGCAAAGTTGGAAAAAATTCAAAAAGTGTGCCAGACTGCCAATTTCACCTTTTTTTTTTTACCGATTCGATTTGGTCACCTCTGGATTAAATGAGAGATAATGACAAAAACTTTCTTTCATAGATATCTTGTTATTCGACAACTTCAATCAAACGAAGGGATAATTTATTTTCGGAGCACACATTCATACCTTTTACTTTACGGAAACGTGGAGTACCATTTCTAAAAAAGTAATCTTCAAGGTTCTTACTACAATCGTTCTGATGATTTGCTACACTGCTATAAACAGGTTGGCGGAAAGATAACTTACTGTGGCCATGAGCTAACAGAATTTGTTCCCCAGAGGACCTGTGCATATATTAGTCAGAACGATCTTCATAATGGAGAAATGACCGTAAGAGAGACATTAGATTTTTCAGGCCGATGTTTAGGGGTTGGGAATAGGTACGAGCTGTTGGCAGAGTTGTCCAGGCGAGAAAAGCAAGCAGGAATAAAGCCAGACCCTGATATTGATGCCTTCATGAAGGCCATAGCCATGCCAGGCCAGGAAACAAGTTTGGTTACTGATTACATCCTCAAGGTTTATCATACTCTTTATTTTTTTCTACGCTAATAATATTATATGGTAAATGGTTAATATCCTGGCAACTTAGCTAGAAGACTTCCTGAAAATGCATCTTTTAATGTTTTGACAGTTACTTGGATTGGATATATGTCCTGGTATCATTGTTGGTGATGAAATGAGAAGGGGTATCTCCGGAGGGCAAAAGAAGCGTGTAACTACTGGTATTTTTCACTGAATGACTTTCCTTTTGCCACATATACATAAATCAAGCATGTGTCAGTTGTTAAACTCATTGAAAAGTGGTACTTGTGACCTGGGTTGAAAATGATTACCCTTAAGATCGTCTTTTCTGCTATCTTCACCCAAAAAAAATGTGTAAAGATTTTATTTGATGACACATAGTTTCATTTGACTACGCAGGTGAAATGCTGGTTGGACCTGCTAAAGTGGTGTTAATGGATGAAATTTCTACAGGGTTGGATAGTTCAACTACTTTTCTAATATGCAAGTATATGAGGCAAATGGTTCATATAATGGATGTAACAATGATCATCTCTCTCCTACAACCAGCTCCTGAGACATTTGAACTTTTCGATGACATCATTCTTTTATCAGAAGGCCAAATTGTTTATCAAGGCCCACGGGGGGACGTGCTCGAATTCTTTGAATACATGGGTTTTATGTGTCCGGATAGAAAAGGAGTAGCTGATTTTCTTCAAGAAGTGACTTCTAAGAAAGATCAAGAACAATATTGGTGTAGGAAGGACGGCCCTTATAGATACGTATCAGTCCCTGAATTTACTCAGGCTTTCAAATCTTTTCAAGCGGGAGAAAGGCTTGCTTCACAACTCGCTATTCCTTTTGATAAATCCCAAGTTCACCCAGCTGCTTTAGTGAAACAAAAGTACGGTATATCCAGCTTGGAGTTACTTAAGGCTTGTTTTTCAAGGGAATGGTTGCTAATGAAGCGAAACTCTTTTTTATATGTCTTTAAGACTACCCAAATAACAATCATGTCACTAATCACGATGACTGTATTCCTTAGGACGACAATGCATCATAAAACAGTTGCAGATGGGGGGAAATTTTATGGAGCTCTGTTTTTTAGTCTTATAAATGTGATGTTTAATGGGATGGCAGAACTTGCCATGACCGTCCTTCGTCTCCCGGTTTTCTATAAACAGAGAGATTTCCTATTTTATCCTGCTTGGGCTTATGCAATTCCTGTTTGGGTCCTCCGTATGCCATTATCATTCATGGAATCAGCAATATGGACTATCCTTACGTATTACACTGTGGGCTATGCCCCGGCTGCAAGTAGGTGAGACCTCAAATTTACTCGTGACATTATTCACATGAATTGTACATGCATAATATGACAATATATTCATATATTTGAATATGGCGTTTATCTTTACTATCTGGTGATATGTCACTTCACTAGGTTTTTCTGTCAATGGTTAGCATTCTTCTGTATCCACCAGATGGCATTATCTCTCTTTCGGTTCCTTGGTGCGGCAGGAAGGACCATGGTTGTTGCTAACAATGTTGGTATCTTTGCATTGCTGTTAGTTTTTGTCCTTGGTGGTTTCATCATTGCTAAGGGTATGCCTCTTATGTCTTCCGTTCATTCAATATTGCACCAGCAATGCGAGCTAAGCTAGATGTTGAAGTCATTTAGTGCTAATTCATGATATGGGTTCAAAACTTCTCAATATTAAAATTGCCCTTCGGGCTGCCTGTACACTGCAAGAAATATTACGTCAAATCTTGAAATATTTCATATGTGATCAACGTGCATTTAAATTCCATACATCTTACCTCTTTCATACATTGGATTTGTGTAGGTGACATTGGACCCTGGATGATATGGGGCTACTATCTTTCACCAATGATGTACGGACAAAATGCTATAGTGATAAATGAGTTTCTTGACGAACGTTGGAGTACTGTAAGTCCATGCCTGCCTTTTCATTCTCCTTTTTGTTCTTTCGGCTTGTTTGGTTCCAGGCGTGGTATTGTATATATTCTCGGTTTATCAATAATATCCGAGCCTAAAGTCCCAAAATAATTTGGGTATTTTGGGGTCGGTTGACATGAATCATCTTTTGAAATCTTCAACGACCTATTACATATTGTTGGAATATAAAAACCCACATGTGAGTTGTCCCACATTGTTGGAGAAAGAGAGAGTGTACCACTTTATAACTAAGGGGGATACTGCTCCTATTGCCAATTGGTTTTAGGATGAAACCTCCCTTGTGTTGTAAAGTGGTTCGTCTCTCCTTCGTTTGGGTGTGGCCCGATCCGTTTTCATGATTCTAACATGGTATCAGAGCCCGTCCTGGGTTCCCAATCTAAATTGGGCCCAAGTTATGCCACCGGTGGAAGGGCCTTTTGAGGATTCGTTAATTCCCACGCCGGTGCGCTCCCGTGGTTTCGTCCTGGGTTTCGATGGGACCTCACATGTGAGGGGCGTGTTGGAGTATAAAAACCCACATGTGAGTTGTCCCACATTGTTGGAGAAAGAGAGATTGTACCACTTTATAACCAAGGGGGCTACTCCTTCTATTGTCAATTGGTTTTAGGATGGAACCTCCCTTGTGTTGTAAAGTGGTCCGTTTGGGTGTGGCCCGACCCGTTTTCATGATTCTAACACATATAAAAACATAAAACGAAATAAATAGGCAGTCTAAAAAATAATGTTTTGAAATCATAAAATGTGAAAAACTTTATTTCGTCTTAATGAGATTTAGATAAAAGGAAAATCAATTAATAGCAGTAGTAAAACAATAATAATAATAATAATTATTATTATTCTCTGTGTCTCAGGATGCCGGTGCACGTGCTGCTATTCACATTTTTACTAGACTTACCTTTGTTATTGCTAAGGGAGTGGGAGCCCAGATAGTATCTCGGCTGCCCACTAATTTCTTGTAAACTTGTTGTTGATCTTAATAATAGTTGCGGTTTATATATATAAAAAGAATAATAATAATAATAATGGTAGTGGTAGTGATAGTGGTGGTGGTGATAGTACTGGTGGTAATGCTAATGGTGGTGGTGGTGGCGGCGGTGGTGATCGTAGTGGTGGTGGTGGTGGTGGTGGTGGTCATAGTAATAGCAGTAGGTCATTTCATAGAGTAGAGAAAAATGAAATTGACTAAAAAGAAAGTCTCAAATATGGAAATTAATATTTGTAGTTTAAAATAACTATATTTCTACATACTAATGCAGCCTAATACAGACAAGAGAATTCATGAATCCACGGTTGGTAAAGTCCTCCTTGCTTCAAGAGGCTTCTTTAGACAACAATACTGGTTTTGGATCTGCATTGGAGCTCTGTTGGGGTTTTCTCTTATCTTCAACCTGCTGTACATATTATCATTGACATACCTTAATCGTAAGGACCTGTCTTCTATTTGTTTTTTGGCTTTAAACTTGAAATATACACAAGAGCTAACAAGTTGTTATCTTTTTCTTTCTTCGCTTTCAGCCTTTCATGACTCAAAATCATCAGTACTAGATGATGATGAAACAAAAAAGATGAAGACTGTTTTTTTTGAGGAAGGAGTTAATGGTGTCGCAATGGTTACAATAAGTCATTCAGGGTGCAAAAGTTCAACTGTGGCGCCTGGTAGAGGAATGGTTTTGCCCTTCGAGCCTCTTTCACTTGCTTTCAACAACATCAACTACTATGTTGATATGCCTGCTGTAAGTCATGCATCTTGTACGTTTTGCTTTCCAATATACAACGACTAATTTTATAATCCCTCGCCATCCCATTTTAATGGCCCTATTAGACCAAGATTTGAAGTACCAAAAATAATCATGGACTTTAATCAAGAATACTGTAGAGATGAAGGTTTTAATTTCTAAGTTAAGGGTACTATATAAACTCTAAGATTTAGGAGCATGTGAGAACCTCTAACTGAGAGAAAACCGTGATAATCTCTTTTCAACCTTTAGATTGGTAACAAATCAAGGGTCCTAATTGACCCTTAGCCTAACATCAAAATAATGTGCAATGTATCTGCTCCCCACACTTTGAAATGCTGCCAACACTATCGGAGGTCCAGCAGTCACCTAGCATCTCATTGACAGCCTCCCTTGCTTGTGCCGCCTCAGCCAGTCAATGGCACATCATCTTCTCGTGCATCGCCGCTCACAAACCCTCGTTTTCTTTCAATATGATGGTCTTTCAGCATCATTATGAGCCACCATTAGCGTCAACATCCGAATTCCCTTTACCTCGCAATTTGCGGGAACCATTAAGACATTGGAGTCATGTTGTTGTTATCTCCATGAACTCATGGAAAGATTTCTAACAATTTAATGTAATCGTTGCCGTGGTTTAGCAGTAGCGGTGCTGCGGTGGTTTGATTCTTAACATTTTCTTTTTGTGGTATGTGTTGATTCCCAACATTCTGGTATGGTTAGTGGTTACGAACTTACAATACTTACAATTAGGTATACCAGCTCCACTCTTGACGTTCCTAGTAAAATATGCTAGTGTACTTAGCGCCTTATATAATGTACCTTACCTAACGCCACTTTTGATGTGCCTAGTAATATAGTTCCTGTGTCTCATTCATTTGTTTGCCTTTTATATTCTTTGTGAAGGGTCTTTTAATCAAAGGCAAACAAATGATTGGGACAGAGGGAGTAGGTTAGTGAGTCTGTTAGTGTACTTAGCGCCATCATGTAATGTACCTTACTATCTAACATTTTCTTTAATAAACCTAGTAAAATATTTAGTATACCTAGGACACTATCTAATACACCTAATAATTCTTATAATTTATTTCATATATATATATTTTATTTGGGGGGGTTTTCTCACTTAGATATACTATTTTAATTTAATTTTCTCGCTTATACCCATCTTTTTGTTAAAAAAAACTTCGATTGTCCATAACGGTTGGTTACAACTTCCAATTTGTGACCTTTTTTCCAAGTTGACAGTTATATGAGATCTTCGATTTCAAAAAAAAATCACCGCTTTCTAAACTCGTAGTTGAGAGATATGATCAGTTAAAGGTTTTTTATTTTTTTTTATTTTTACTGAAAACACTTTGAACGACAATAACTCTCAACTAAGAGTTTGTAGATTGATATATAATATAATTTAAAAAAATTTACCGTCTTTACGAGATATTTGGTTTGGAAAAGAATTACGGTTTTCGGAACTTGCAGTCAAGATTTATAAATAATAAAAAATTATTCGAAATTAGAACATTTAGTGTAACGAACTAATGTTTGTATGTAACTAAAGGGTTCTCATGTTTCTCATCACCATAGGGGTTCTCATTAGATCCTAACCCTAAACTCTAATGTATTATTTTACTGAAAATACCAATTATTTTGAAAAAATGGGAATAGGGCCAACACAGATGAAACCGAGTAAGCATCAAAAGCCAACAACTGCGTGAAATAGTGAAAATATTGTGTTTTTTTTTTTCAGGAAATGAAAAGCCAAGGTTATGAGGATGATCGTCTTCAACTGCTACAAGGTGTTAGTGGTGCTTTTAGGCCTGGACTATTAACCGCACTTGTAGGTGTAAGTGGAGCTGGGAAAACCACTTTGATGGATGTATTGGCCGGAAGAAAAACAGGTGGCTACATTGATGGTAGTATCAGCATTTCTGGTTATCCAAAGAACCAGGCCACGTTTGCTCGGATTAGTGGTTATTGCGAACAAAATGATATTCATTCACCACATGTCACTATATATGAATCTCTTGTGTACTCCGCATGGCTTCGTCTTTCTCCAGATGTCGATGCAAACACACGAAAGGTTAAATTACTACTCGCTTTATTTGACAGGCACATGCTTTATTTTCTGGCACTTGATAATCTTTTCCAAATAACAGATGTTTATTGAAGAAGTAATGGAGCTCATTGAGCTTAATCCAATAAGGGATGCTCTGGTTGGGCTTCCTGGTGTGAATGGCCTTTCAACAGAACAGAGAAAAAGATTGACTATTGCTGTTGAATTGGTTGCCAATCCTTCCATAATCTTTATGGACGAACCAACATCTGGGCTCGATGCTAGAGCTGCTGCCATTGTTATGCGTACGGTGAGAAACACAGTGGATACTGGAAGAACTGTGGTCTGCACCATTCATCAGCCAAGTATACATATCTTTGAGGCTTTCGATGAGGTACACGTTTAAAATATATTGTTTGTTTCTCTGTTTTTACTTCGTCCCTCCATATTGATGAATAATGGGATTATGTATTTTGTTTCCTGCAGCTCCTATTGATGAAGAGAGGTGGGCAAGTTATTTATGCTGGACCCCTAGGTCACCACTCCCAAAACCTTGTTGAATACTTTCAAGTAAGTAGTTCATTCAAGTGTGATCGTTGATGTTTCTCAGTTGCTAAAGTCTGCCTTTTGTTGGTAATGACTTGAACCTCTTCGTCACGTACAGGCCATTTCAGGAGTGCCTAGGATCAAGGATGGTTATAATCCTGCCACTTGGATGCTTGACGTTACAACCCCACAAGTTGAATCTCAACTAGATGTAGATTTTGCAGATTTTTATGCCAGATCATCACTCTACCAGTACGTAAATCTTTAATAAGAAAATACCCAATTTTATTCTAGTTTACTGTTACTTTACTCAATCATGCTCTGAGAATACTGAGATACTCTTATGCTACACATCACAGGAGGAATCAAGAACTGATTAGAGAACTTAGCACTCCAGTCAATGGTTCTACTGATCTTTTCTTCCTGACTGAATACTCTCAGCCATTCCTAGTTCAGTTTAAGGCTTGTTTCTGGAAGCAGTATTGGTCTTATTGGCGGAATCCTCAATACAATGTTGTTAGATTCATTATGACCATAGCCACTGGCATTCTCTTCGGCGCTATATTTTGGAAAAAAGGTGGTCAAATGTAAGTGGTCATTATCCCTTACTCATCCTTATCTTCCTACATAATACTCCCTCCGTCCACTTGAATTGTATACGTTTCATTAAAATACACCTCATGTATATATAAATTATAAAACAAACATATCGAATCAAACCGAATGGAGGGAGTAATTCAAAATGCGCTTTATTAGTTCACAAATTGAGGATTACATAGATATGCGTGAAAGTGGTAATCGAACCCCTTTACTTTGGTCAATTGTGAAATCTACCCCCTTAAGTTTAAAATGTAGTAGATAAGCCCCTTAAGTTATGTAAAAGGTGAAATTAAGCCCCTTGACAAAATCTCGCGAGAAATTCATTACTTCATAAATAAATAAAATAAAATTGGAATTCTATATGTTTTTTATTTTTAAAAAAACAATTGAGAATATTGTACGTAAATATTTTGAAATGATGAAAAAGTAGATAGTTGTGCGCGGTATTTTTACTTTGCTATTATATTTTGCATATCCTTTTTATATCTTTTGTATTTAATGTCACGAAAATCTATTATTCTGAATTTTAATTTTACCTAACAAAATATTTTGTAATTCTAATTTTTCTTTTTTAAATAGGTAAAACATTGAAATATTTATACTACATATATTTTATATATAAAAATTAAATATTTTGATTTCCATAAAATAATTTTGATTTTATTTTTCTAATTAATGCGAACGTTTTTTTAAGCTTAATTAATTCATTTACTCTTTTTTTTTTCTTTTTTTTTATAAAAGCATAACCAATTTTATTTTTATGATATGATAAATTGAATTTCTCGTGAGATTTTGAGTAAGGGGTTTAATTTCACTTATATTGTGTAACTTATGGAGCCTAATCACTCCAATTAAAACTGAAGGAGTTGAATTTGACAATTGTACAAAGTAAAGGGGCTTGATTACCACTTTCGCGTATTCCTATGTTTTTTTATATGTGTTAGAGAGCCTGAATATGATTTTGCTGCAAGTTTAAGGTAGAAGTAAATTCTTTTTTCTGATGTATTGTCTGTTATCCAAACTACTACACTTGATACTTTCAGCTAGTAGTTCCTGATATTATAAGGTACACAATTCATGTTACATGTCACATGCCACAGTAACAAAATAAAGTATTCTTAAACATCGATACCAATTAAATCAGGATATCTTTAATGCCTTAATTGTGTGTTACTTCTAAGTTATTAACTGCGCTGTGGACTGATTTGTCAAGTTAATGTGGTTGGAACCATTTTATCTGCCTCTTAGGCTAAACTACATCTGAGATGCTTGGCCAATAAACCTAGTTTCACTATTTCATCATAGAATTGCTCCTTCTTTTCTTTTAGGGCAATCAATATAGATTATGATTATCGTACTAATTAGTTTTGTCAACAGGTCCAAACAACAAGATCTCATGAACCTTTTAGGAGCCATGTATTCTGCTGTTCTGTTCCTAGGAGCCACTAACGCTGCAGCTGTCCAACCGGTAGTTTCCATTGAGAGGACTGTTTTTTACCGTGAAAAAGCAGCAGGAATGTATTCAGCTTTGCCTTATGCATTAGGTCAGGTAAAGGAACTATCACTCAACCGAAACTCCGAAAGAAAAAAAAAAAACAAGATAAAAACTGAATGATCTAGTTAACTAACAAAATACGTTCCCTCCTAATATCTTTTTAATTTTTTCTCTAGGTGGCTGTTGAAGCAATCTACAATGTCATTCAAACACTCGTCTATGTCCTGCTGCTTTACTCTATGATAGAATTTGAGTGGAAAATTGGCAAATTCCTTTACTTTTACTACTTTATATTGACGTGTTTCATATACTTCACAATGTATGGAATGATGCTTGTTTCTCTGACTCCGGGTCATCAATTTGGGGCCATTTTGATGAGTTTCTTCCTTAGCTTGTGGAATCTATTTGCTGGTTTCCTAATTCCCAGACCGGTACGTCCCTTACCCTCCATGGATTTACTTGATATGATTTTGACGTTTTCATCCAGTTAGTTCAAATATACACAGATTTTTATCAAATTTTCATCCAGTTATTGTGTTTATTTGAATGTGTACTACTAAATGTATCCGAATATACCCCATTGCCCATCTGTAGTAAAAACTAAACTCTACAAACTCTTAAAAAGGAATTCTAGAAGCTCCCAATAACCATTGATAGTAAGTCGTAAGTAGAACCGGCAAAATGACAGAATCCTGTAACAGGACACCATCAATAGGAATATAACTGGGCTGGAAAGATAGAACTATTCACACAAAATTTGCTTTAGTCTCTTGTATGTTTATTCGACCATAATCACCTCCCATTAGTACAATGTATAGATTATGTTACTAGGATACTTTATATCTCCGAAGTCCTGGGGTACCCGTGTCGGACACTCGAGAGCCGCACATGAATATGATACTTTGTCTCTTATTTAAAGCGAAAAGCCGTGAGAATTTCTCATAAAATAGATGAGTCCCACACTTAAACATGCACTCAGGTCGGATTCTTGTAGCGAAGTCCGCGGTACATAGGTGACCTAACCTGGACTAGTTCTAGATGCTAGAAGAGCATTTTGGTTAGGGTTCTGTCAGTCCATATTATATCACGTTTTTTTTTTTAAATAAACGCAAACATATGTTTCTTTGTATTTTCGACTGAATCTGTATTATAAAGCTAGCACGTTGATCAGCATTCCTAAACTGTTCTAAGCATTCAATACCCCGTTGATTTTGCAGCAAATACCAATATGGTGGCGGTGGTACTATTGGGGTTCCCCAGTTGCATGGACATTATATGGACTAGTGACTTCACAAGTTGGTGATAAAAACACTGAAATAGAGATACCTGGAGCTAACAATCAGTTTGTGAAGGAATACTTGAACGATTACTTGGGTTATGACTATGACTTCCTCCCCGTTGTTGCTGTAGCTCATTTGGGATGGGTTCTCCTCTTCTTAATTGTCTTTGCCTATGGCATCAAGTTCCTCAACTTCCAAAAAAGATGAGTTCCTTTTTTTTTTTTTTTTTTTTTTATGTAAAAAAAATTCTTCTAAGTAGAGCGAGCATTCATGGAAGAAGGTAAACGTGCTACATGAGAATCGAACCTTTAATCAGTTGGTTCGAAGGCAGGAAACCCGAAGGGGAATTTGTAGAATACGATCAAATGTATATCAAAAAAGTAAATTGTGTAATTAGTGAAGGTGAGTAGAAAGAAGTTTTAGTCTATTTCTGTTGTTTGATACTTCCTCACATATGGTTAGTTACAATTATACAAGTGTAACAGCCCGAGCCTTAATGAACGTATACATTTGTACTGTTCTTTTAGGGTCTGGATCGGTTTAATGTAGTCTTTAGTCAGGTGAGATGAGATGGATCTTTGGAGGGAAAATTAATAAGGGTACATTGATTTTCGTGTACGCATTATACTCAATGGGATACTCGGTACCCATTCCATTTGTCTGCCCTTAGGGCTAAAAACCAACAAACTTAAATCTATTATACTAATGATGTGGCAGTGGGATTTAAATTAAACCCGAGTCGTTTATTTTATTTCAGATGCTCGTTCCATGTATTGTTTCAAAATAATTTTAAAATGAATTTAAAGCTACTTTTTGGTTTAATTAACGAAGCTTTATTAAACCCGATTTTTTAAGTTGATTTTTACGTGATGTTCATTTATCGTATCGCATTTCTAAACGAAGTTTTAAAAGCGGTTTTAAACAATGTTTTTAATAACGATGCTGAGCTCGTTTAAGCTCATTTTGGACTCAATTTATGACGTATTTTCGATTCAATTCCTCGACTCATTTCCACCCCACCTTGGCTCGCACACCCATGCACATAGCCATGCTATCACACGTTCAAATCCCTCCATTTTAAGCCCATTTACGAGCCCTCTTTTTTAGCCCACTCCCTCGCGTGCCAGCTCCATCGACCCACTTCCACCTATCCAAACCCGACCCCCTTGGATCCTACCCCTACCCTACATACCATACTACATATCCCTTGCTTGCCCACCAAGAAAACCTCCCTCAACCCCTTGAAATCCCCTCACAACCGCAACCATGAACCCCTCCTATGCTTTGAACAAGTACACTCCATATCTCCCTCTTATTCTCTCATATATCCTCCATATCTTTTCCTTATTATCTCACCTGCTAATAGAGGATATGATACTCACAAAATAAGCACAAAAAAAGCAAAAAATAATCACACAACTCTCACAAATCCTCTTCCCAAAAATAGAGTTTATACTCCGTATTCATCACTACTTTACACAAGAAATTTGATCCAAATTCTAACCTATTATTCATCCTAATTACACAGCATAAAAAAGCCCCCATAAACACCGTAGAACAATAGGAAAAATTGAGTAAATAATACATTTTAAAATCCACAAAAATTGAGGCATGAAGTTGCATCTTTGTTTGTGTTTGTTACTGTTGTGCGCGACTTTCTGTTTGTTCAAATCGACCATACCTACACTCAAAATGACCATACCTACCATGAATTTCTAGAAACTATACTCTCCCAAAATTTCAGGACATCTTTCGGATTAAAATCCACCGAGAACGAAAAAACAAACTGAGTTTCAAAACAACATTCCAAAATTCTACGAGTTTACAATTTCGAAAATGAAAACCGTCGAAGACGTACCTTTATCGTTTGAAATCTACATAAAACGATCGTGCTAGACTCCAAGGCGGTGTGTTGATTTACATGCAGGTTGAGGGTACAAAAAATCTCACCTTTATTCTCTTTATTTACGTTTTTATCGCTTATGTTTGTATACTAACGATACTAACGTTTGTTCAATGTTGTCTTGCGAAGGTCAAATTAATTCAATGCATTTCTAAGTCAAATATCGATACTATTTTATGAATAGTGGTCGATATATAACTAAGATCAATTTAAGTCGATTTAAAATAATAAATCAAATGAATTGCGTTTGCAAACCGATCGAAGATCGTCCCTTGGTTGCCTCAGTTTGATCCGTTGTTGTAACACCTTCATTTATCCAGGAGCCTTAGCTAGACCTTCCCAGATAAATAAGGGAGTTACCATCTCGATTTCCCGAGTTAGTACATATCAAAACATAATCATAAGAGTAATTTAAATACTTTATTACGCTATGATTAATTAGTCTTACAAATTTACAAACCAATAACTAACTATAACAGTGGAAGACTTAAAGTTACAACTCAAATACTAATTAAACTAATTGGTCATCATTACTATAAGACTCATCTCATAGCGTATCCCTTCCCGTACAAGCATCATACAAAGCCAAGCTTATCAACTTACTAACCTGCAAGATACATTGCTCCCCATTTGAAAGGAAATAACAAATGGATCATAACAAGCCACCAATTTTAAAAGTGTTGGGTGGACGACACACACACACACACAAAAACCAAACAAGGTCAACCCAAGGTTGAGTAGAGATTACCTTACGCATCATACAACATCATAGCATTAGTTCATATCAACAACTGTCATTAACCAAACAATATAGAACATTCACAATCTCACGTGAATGCGTGGCACACCACATTACATACAAACCACCTAATCACCATGCTTAACACCAAGGTCCCAGTCACCGTGTTTATAACATACTTGGCACCAATCTCCCAGTCATTGTGCCCAATTCACAAAGGTACAAGTCTCCCAATCACTGTACCCTTACATTCCCCACAAGACCACACAATCCTCCCAGTCACCGTGCAGGTCACGATCGCAACACCTGCATTACATTAACTGTAATTCTCCATATTCTGAATTCCTGGTACTCGGTCGAGTAGGGGTCACTCGAACGAGTGGAGTGTGTACTCGGCCGAGTGGGCTATTATGTCAGTTAAGCAGCTTTCTGCCTAGGTGGCACTCGGCCGAGTGTAGTGTGCACTCGAACGAGTGCAGTGTACTCAATCGAGTGTTTCTTGCACCTCGACCGAGTGCACCGGTCTGACGGGTTTTATCGGGAGGTTTTGATTTAAGATAACTAAGAGGTATAAAAGGATTATCGTAAGTTAATCTTTCATTATCAACCCTAAACTCTCTTAAATTTCTCCGAAACCCTCTTAATCATCTTTAATCATTCCAAGGCTCGGACTATCGATCGTTGATTCATCGTATCTCTCCTTGTGTGTCGGTTCCATTGTAAGTATTCTTGCCTTTATGCATTATAATCAGTGTGGGTAGTTGTAGAACCTTAATTGAATTGGGTGAAAGGGAATTTGATAGTAATTGATATATAAACTTATTTATTGTTTAGGAGGAGATTTTGTAGAAGAAAGATTTTTATTATGCTTGCTATTTGCGAATTTGCTTACAGGTAAGGTTTCCCTACTCAGTACTTTTTTATGTTGATTGATGTGATAAGATGTATTGTTACTACTTGTCGTTGTATTGTTGTTGTTGGTGATGTGTGGTTGTGGTTGTGGTTGTTGGTGATGATGATGGTGGTGTGGAGTTGTGTTGTTACTATTTTGGTAGTCCGCCGGGAGATGGACCACACCCCGAGTTCGCCTCTCGTGGCTCGCCCGCCACGAGGGGGATGTGCACATTAATGTTCCAGGACTCTCGTTGCGGTGAGAGGGAATTTCGATGTCTAGTGTTGCGGTCTGCCATCAATAGGTGGAACGACGTTCAGATATGTAGTGAAACGCTGGCAGGGGTTACCGCTGCGATGGTAGCTCAGTTACTGGTGCTTGATGGTGTTGATGGTATTTGGCGATTGGTTACATATTATTATTACCTTATGCGTTGATTGATGTATGATGGTACTGACCCTGTTAATGTTTTCCAAAACTGTTGTGGAATGGTAAGCAGGTGTCCAACAGGTATTTTGTTTGAGCTCGCTTGGGGATTTGTTGGGATCGCTGCTGACGAGTCTTAGCTTCCGCTTTGTTTAGATTACTTAGACTATCACTTTATGATTATGTTGGTTTGAGTATTTTGTTTAAGACAGTTTCAGTTTGGTTTGAGACATTGTAACCATTATTTCAACTATTGCTTGATAAAGTATTATTGCTTGATTGTCTATTTGATATATAATACCTCGGGCAACCGAGATGGTAGCATACCGATTTACTAAGGAGGTCTTGTAAGACTCTTTGGTAAATTGGGGTGTTATAAAGTGGTATCACAGCGACGATTTTGGAACCTAAACCAATGAACCCAATGAACTTAGGAGTGTCTAATAAAATGAACCCAGGTAGGAGTTGTGGGGAGCTACCGCAAGGATTTGGGAGACGTCCTAAAATCGCAGTTTTGCCCCTATAGCTCTTACCCGTTAACAACGGGGATGTGTCTGGACGTATATGTGTATGATGTGATTGTTGTATTGATTGGTGAACTATTATATGAGGTGGGGATGAGATATGAGCATGAGAATATAAGTTGTGTTATGAAAAGTATGTATGAAATGTGGTATATATGAATGAAGGTGGTTTTAAGCATGAAAAGCATTTGTTTATTTTTTTAAAATATGTTATGTACGAGGTATATGTGGTTTGTGCTGTGTTGGAGGCCGTATATTGCATGACTCGACCGAGTGGGGGAGAGACTCGACGGAGTAGGCGGTACTCGGCCGAGTACCCTTGGCACTCGACCGAGTTTCTTAAGTTTTTACTTTTGGATGGTTACATGAGCGTGTACTCGACTGAGTATAGTGTGTTCTCGTCCGAGTGTCTTGTATTCATCTGAATGTCTTGTATTCGACCGAGTGTGTTGCACTCGGTCGAGTGGCTTCGCTATAGCGGGTGAATTGTGAAATTGTTATGTCAATGTATTATTGTGTTAAGTTATGTACTAAGTTGTTCCATATTTTGAATATGTGTAAGGAAGTGTCGTCTTGGGGAGTGAGTTTGACGGTAACTATAAGTGAGAATTGTCTTCTATGATTGTATGGTTTCCAAGAAAGGCACATGTGGTCATATATAATTAAGATGGATAGATTTATAAGCCTTGTGTGTGTGTGTGTGTGTGTGTGTGTGTGAGAGAGAGAGAGAGAGAGAGAGAAAATCCGTTTTTTGATATAAGATGTGTAATAAAGTTGTGGTTTGAGCAATATATAGAGGCTTATATGTATATGGTCAAATAATAATGTTAGAATGGTAATGTAAGAAGTGGGGATTGAGAAGAGAGGCATGAGTGGTTACAAAGGGGAATATGAGTAAAATATAGAGGGAAATAAGAATGTATAAGTTGATTAGGGATATATGCAATGAGGATCGATAGTGAGGAATATAATGATGATGGTACCTAGAGAGATTAGTTCGCTTGATGTATAAATAAGACTTGGATGTGATTGTTTTGGTAGACATTCGGGTTACTAAGTGAAGAATGTGGTGATGAAATACTTTGGGAAGTATGATATGAGATAAGTATGGTTTTGAGGTATGATAAGGATAAATGATAATAATATATGATGAGTTTTGTTGATTGTTTGAGCTTATTAGTAGAGAATAAAGGAAAATAGTGTGATAAAGAAATTATTATGTCGTATGATTAGAAGGGTGTAGCGACGTGTTGTTGAGTTTGAGATCTTGAGGTAATAAGAAGGTAGTCGCGTAATTGGAGGACTAGATAGTGAGAGTGAACATTTGGGATAATTAATAATTGTAATTGGTGCGAATTGGAAGAAGTATAAATGGCGAGTTGGTAAAGCAAAGATTGGTAGAGGCAATAGAAAAGTGTAAATAGAAAGATATTTATGAGTCGTGAAATGATTTGCATTGGGAATATTTGAGTTGGAATAGGGCAAGTTAGAAGAGGGATATTTGGAGGAACATATCTTGAGGTAAGTGTCCAGGATGCAAAGGACATAGATTGGTAAGAACGAACTAAGGAAAGATGGAATTGTTTTCGAATGAGATGATGAGTGATTTTAGTGATAAAATAATATGATATATATTAGAAGATAATCTTTGTGGGAAATTGTCAGATAGTAATCAATAAGAGTGTGAAAATTTTGGTGGAATCGTTTATGAGTTCGGAAGTACTGTAAGAGTGATTTGTGTGAGATGTATGCGCATTTGGTGGTACAGTGATCGAATATCGCTATCATAGAATTCAGTGGTTTGAAATTTTAGGTAGAAGTAATTGGGAGATAAGAGATTCAAATGTGGAATTTCGAATAGATATCTAGAAAGTATTGTTGGTCTATATTGGAATCTTACATGAGAATGTTTAATTAAAGAATGAATGAAAGCTATAAAATTTCCAAAGGGAATGTGAGAGCTTATTATAATTGTAATTGGTAGCTATTCTGAGATATTAGTCTTAGTACCTTGTATTTCGTTTGGCGGGGAGAGAGACATTGATGGAGGAGGCCTTGTTATGGTTGAGTTGAGGAAGTTATGCGAGGGTTATAGCATTAATCGATTAATGTTATAGTTGAGTGTGGAGGTAGTTTCAAGTGTAATGGTTTTGCGGTTTGTCTCCAGGTTATTAGTAAGGAAATGTGAGGTGTCGAGTTGGTAGTTCCTAATTAGTTGTGTTGCCGGATCTTACCTTTGCAGCATTGGGTGGCAAGAATGTAGATTTCTGAGCAAAAGGAGAGTAATGTGCCGCAGTTGCGTGGATTTGAGGGTGACATTTAGGATATATTGGAATTTAGACTTCTTGATGGGATCACCTATGTGTTATTATTATATTGTTACTCGTATGATGGATTAGTAGACTGAGATATGAGTGTCATAAATAAAAAGGTTCATTACAAAAGAAAATTTATATTATACATAAGAATTATACAAGACGGGAGACATATCTCCCGTATAAATACGGAAATAAAAGAGTGTATAATAATATACAATCTAAGAACCGAATATAGGTCCAAGGTAAATAATTCGCTCGCTAGCTCGTCAATGTACCCCAAATATGCATCACCACCTGTTCGACCGCATTAAATATAAACACGGAAGCCACAGTCAGTGGGGGAGTAACTCCGAGTTCTCCCAGCCACGAAATGTCAAGTTTAATAAAACATGAATAACATAAAAGCAATGTATATGGACAATACAAAACTTTAACATATATGATATGCTTTTCATGTTATGAAACAGATAACTAACAAATACCCTAGCATGTGAAAGCTATCATGTGAAACCGATAATAATCTATAACTCGAGGTAGGGAAGCTGGTATGCTAGCTCAGAGGTTCCTCTCAGAAACATGGCCATGATACACTCAAACCCTAATCAACATGTAATCATGTGAATCAGTTAACAACCGGTAATCCAAACTCTATCAATCCTAGCCGGCTTGCATCTCACCTTCTAGAACTCATAGAATCATACAAACATGAAAGACCAATACTTCTACAAACAGGCATAAGTTCTTAGGACAGTCAATAGAAGACTTCTGTAACTCGAGTCTATACCACGAGGTAGGATATACTTAAATATTTAGGCTCAGCGGTCACGCTAATAACATGGCCCAAATAACAAGCACACATCTAGGCTCAGCGGTTACACTAATAACATGGCCCAGATCCAAAGCACATATCTTAGCTCA
>JAIUZE010007989.1:0-10823 GCA_022085475.1 Heliosperma pusillum | reverse complement strand
CTTCACCAATTAGAAGAAAACAATGCAACACAAGAAGAAGGAAAGCACAAAGATCCGGTGGAGCTAGTGTCGGAGTGGTGGTCGGAGTGGTGGTTGAGGGAGTGGAGTAGTGGTGGTGGCGATTTTGTATTTGGTTTTTTCGGGTTTTTCGAGTTTGAAGAAAGTTGATGAAAGCAAAGTGTGCGGATGAGTTTTGATTTTCTGGAATAATACACAAATTGGCGACTGAATTGGGGTAGTCGCCAAATTGGCGACTGAAATCAGTCGCCAAAAGGCTTTTTCAGTCGCCAAATTGGCGACTGATTTCAGTCGACCGAGTTTTTTTATATAATCTTGCAGTATTGTTTCAGTCGCCAAATTGGCGACTACTTTCGGTCGCCCGAATATATTTTCAGTCGCTAAATTGACGACTACAAGTATCAGTCGCCTTAATACAGTCGCCTGAGACAATATTTCTTGTAGTGAATACTACCCATGTGGGTAGATAAGACAAAACAGAATGCTACTCCCAAGGCACTATGCTTTTGTCTTATCTACCCCACATGGGTAGTATTTGACCTGTCGCAAGCTTGCGACGAATATGCCGTCACAAATGAGAATTTGTGCTTATTTATATGCTTAATTATATGCCCGCAAAAGTTTCCACATGTCCCACGCTAGTAAAAGAGGATAGCATTTACAAACGGAGTAAAAACTATAGTGATGTAACTTGATTTGTTTTTGAGAGATAATTTATTTTAGTAATAAAATCCTAAAATTAAAATTTAGAATTTACTTTAATGTTTAATTGTTGTTTAAGTAGTTTAATTTATTTTAAAGTTAAAAAGACAAAATTTCATGCTTAATGCTACAAAATGCTTAAACCTTTACTTTTTTTTAAAAAAAGATAACAAATAATCATGTGACATACTAAAAGTCATATAATGAGGGAATAGTGTAAATGTGTAACGTGGTGCCTTTTTTTTCCTTTATACTGTTTTTTTTTGTTAATAAATGACTTGGTGATCTGGATGTGGGTTGTGTAAATAGGTAAAAATGTTGATGTGACATGTAGATAAGTTGTTAGTTTGTCTTTTTATTATTATATATAGAGTATTTTGTCAAACACTACCAACAATTAAGGTCATTTTGCGAGAAACTACCTAAACTTTTATTTTTGCAAAACGCTACCTAAATTTTAGTTGTTTTTTGTCAAACACTACCAAAATTAGTTTCCATGCATAAAAAGATGAAAATTAACTATTTTAGCTTATCATTATCATAGCCTAGGAACTTATTTGTCTAAACTGTATTAATGTTTAACCTGTTCTCTAAAATAAAGACTTATATCACTAAGATGAAGATAATGATGGATTTGAAGGCCGGCGATAATTAGAGTAATTTCGCGAAAAATATAATGAAACTTACTAACGTAGGGTATGCATTAGTATAGTTTAGCAAAAAAAACTCAAAGTTATGATATCGACAAGTTATAATCGCTTATTTTCTCATTTTCATGCTTAAATATTGACTTTGTTAGTCCTTAACAAAGAAAATCTAAACTTTTGGTTGTATTTGACAAAAAATAAAACTTTAGGTAGTTCCTCACAAAGTGGCATAAATTGTAGGTAGTGTTTGACAAAATACTCTTATATATACATTTGATTTTTTAAATTGGAAGAGTATTCTCACATGTAACAAAGCTCAATAACTTTAGAGTTTTTACTTTTATATATAAATGTATTAACCACATGATTTGGATATATCGTAATTTTATCAACTAACATCATAGGTATAGCACTATACCCACTTGATATATAAATTTACATTACTCCGTATCTAACTTCCGTAGATCAATATAAGTTCATAATAATTCAATACAAGTACACAACGAAACTCATTAACCAAGTTAATATCTAAACAAACTTGAGTCAATCCACCGAATTGAACCAATAATAAAACATGAATAGCCGCCTCCTTGTAGTCTGAAACAAGGCCAATTGCTCTCCGAATACCAGCAGTCTGTCACTATGTATCATGTATGGGAGTATGTCTCATATGACAAAAATGATACGAGTAATTCCAAGTCTCATATGACAAAAATGATACGAGTAATTCCAATGTTCCACTTACACCTAACAAATGCAATTAAACAACACAAATTCTTATTTCAGACGGGGTATCCGTCTTAACCTTAAGACGGATACCATATTCTCTCACAAAATATCCATCAAGGGTGAGTGGAGAGCACATGGGGGGTGCCCACGTTGTCCCCTCTACCCATTTCCTCTCACAAAATACCCGTTGCAAGATCCGACCCGTCTTAAGCAAGACCTAAAGAAACGTGAGATAGGGTAAAATTTGTTTTGTATTCAACTCAATGATTTACAGAATACATAAGCAAAACTTATATACACCCTAAAACAATATCTTCCAAAATAATATTTACCTATTCTAAGGCCTAGAAAATAGGTAACAATATAACAATAACTTGTATGACAATTAAGCAATATTACAATATTATTTACTTCGGAAATATCATCTCAATACTCCCCCTCAAGTTGGGAGGCTCGGTAACGTGACACCCAACTTGGACTGAAGATATTCGAAGGCTTCGCCACCTAAGGCCTTAGTGAATAGGTCTGCTATTTGCTCCTTACTTCTCACATGTGTAGCTGAAATCGTTCCTTGAACAAGATGATGACGAACGAAATGACAATCGACCTCAATATGTTTCGTTCGATCATGAAAAACCGGATTTTTCGCAATATGTAGCGCAGCTTGATTGTCACAAAAAATCCGCGTGGGCTGTGAATGAGATATTCCAAGGGACGTCAAAAATGATTTTAACCAAAGAAGCTCACTCGTGACTCCGGCCAAGGCACGATACTCGGCCTCTGCAGTCGACTTTGCAACTGTAGTCTGCTTCTTCGCCCTCCAAAACACAGGCGTGCCTCCCAAGGCCACGAAATACCCAGTCAACGATCTACGGGTCAACGGACAACTCGCATAATCCGAGTCGGAGTACCCTCGTAAGGAAAAATCACACTCTTTGTCGATCACAATTCCTTTGCTTGGGCAGCCTTTGACATAGCGTATCACCCGTAACACAGCTTCCAAATGCTCTTTTCTTGGTGTGTGTACAAACTGGGATAAAACATGAACCGAATAAACCAAATCTGGCCGTGTGATCGTCAAATAAATTAATCGACTTACCAACCGACGATACTTCATGGGGTCACGCAAAATATACCCATCTGCCAGCGACAATTTGTGATTCGGTTGGATATGAGTACTAACTGGTTTTGCTCCTTCCAATCCCGCTTCGCGAATGATTTCCAATGCATATTTTTGCTGGCTAAGGAAGAGTCCTTTGGACCCGTGTGCTACCTCTATGCCCAAGAAGTATCGTAATTTGCCGAGGTCTTTCACTCCAAAGCTACGGTCCAGAAATTTCCTGAGTCTCGTGCTAGCTTCATCATTATTACTAACGATAATCATATCGTCCACATAAACCAAGAGGCCAATAAAAACACCGTCTTTATTATAAGTAAACAATGAGTAGTCGGCCAAGGATTGCACGAACCCATACTTGGTAAGCGAAGTAGTTAATTTAGCAAACCAATTTCTAGACGCTTGTTTCAACCCGTAAAGTGACTTAAGCAATCGACATACCTTATTGTCGCCTTTCACATTATATCCGGATGGTATATTCATGTAAAATTCTTCACTTAAGTCGCCATGGAGAAACGCGTTATTCACATCCAACTGAGCAATTGACCAACCCTTTGCCACTGCCACGGCTAGCAAACATCTCACACTAGTCATTTTCGCAACCGGCGCAAACGTTTCATGGTAATCAACCCCTTCTATTTGAGTGTACCCTTGTGCGACGAGTCTAGCTTTATATTGCTCTATCGTACCATCGGCTTTATATTTCACCTTGTACACCCACTTGCATCCTATGGATCGTTTTCCGGCTGGTAAATCCACCACTTTCCAGGTGCCGTTGGTTTCTAAAGCACGAATCTCAGCTGGCATGGCTTGCCTCCATTCGGGTATTTTCTCGGCCTCTCGATAATGGTGTGGTTCACGAATGACATCAACTCGGGCTAAATAATTTCTGTAAGATTCAGAAAAACAACTCGTCGTGACATAATTAACTATCGGATATCGCGTACCTGACTTTGAAGATGAAGAAGGATGCACTAAAGCGCTTGGAGCGGGGTTTATTATGCGGGTCGACTTGCAAACGTAATCACTCTTCCAATAAGGCTCTAACCGCTGTCTAGCACCTCGACCGAGCTGCTCCTCAACAATTTCATCTTCTAAATTATCACCATCATGAATTATTTCTCTATTCCCACTGGGTTCGTTGCTTAATTGTGCATTTTCCTCATTGTTGCTCACTCCCTGTCCATCTTCGACACATGCATTATCATTTGCTAAATTTGTATCAATGGGATCATTTTCTAAATGTGTATCATATATTGGCTGCAAGTTGTCATGAAGAGTCAAGGGCGAGATCACCTAAGAGGGGGAGGGGGTGAATTAGGTGTCTATTTAAAATTTTAAGCTTAATTAAAGCTTCTTTAAAAACTCTATGATCACTAAGACACTACTTAGAAGAAAGGAGAAGTTGACACTTAAAACTAGAAAGTTAGAAGTATTCAACAACGATTCAGCCAGTAAATGTCACAGTGGAATCAACAGTGATATCAGAATGCAGCGGAAATATTAAAAACGAAATAGACAAAACTCAATGATGTTTTTTAAATTGGTTCGGTCACTACTCCGCGACCTACATCAAACGTTATCTTATTAAACATCTTTGACGTAAACTCATACAAACAAAGACCCCGAATAATAAAACAACTCCCCAACCTACTCCGGTTGCTATTTGCTCAATGCTACTCCGCACCAAGACGTATGCTCAAAGCTACTCCGCTAAGAGACTTCCCCAACTCTTTCGAGTTGCTATTGCTCAAGACTACTCCGCCAAGAGACTTCCCCAACTCTTTCGAGTTGCTAGTTGCTCAAGATAACTCTATCTTAAGACTTGTTCTACTCGTTTGTTACAAGACTTGTGTTTCTCAAAATGTTCACAAAATGAACGGTGGAGAAAACGATTAAGTACTCACACGAGATCATCGAACACAATACATGCTTTGTTGCAACGAACTAGCTCTTTGTAAAAGACTTAAGAAAAATATTTTGCAAAACAATTAAGTATGAAATGTTAAATGATTTTTGCAAAGATAAGTTACTCAATAAAACTCAAAGTCTTTTAAGCTTGAAAATATTTTGTTGTTGCACACTTGTTCAAATGAAATAAGTGTGGTATTTATAGTGTAAAGTAGAGTATACTACACACTAAAAATAACACACTCCAATTAAGCACAAGTGTTAGAAAAGATTAAACAATTAAAGCTTGGACAACAAGAAGGCCAATTAATGCACAAGAAACCATGACCCCTTATGCAAGCCAAATGAATTACTTGCATAAGTAATCAAGCTTACTAGTCAACTTAATTTGGCAGCCACACTTAGACAAAATAAGGGTAGGTTTTTCATCAAGAAAGAGCATAAATGGTAGTGACCAACTATAGAAAAGTAAACAACCCATTTTTGGCAAATGTCTTTTTGTGCAAGCTACCTCTTCTCCAAGACAACCAAAGCTTTCTTTCATTTATAAAGAGCAAACCAGAATATTTAGCAATGTAAAATGTTGATCAAAAGTTTGGAAAACTATTTTCAAGAGTTAAACATTTTCGAAATATTTAAGAGCCAGAAACCACAGTGACATGTCACTGTCAGTTTTGCAGTACTTAGCATGAATCGAGTTTAATGATCTCTTATACAACACTATGACTCTAACAATGACGATCTTCATCTCTTGATCTTCTTGTGCAACCTTGAACGATTAGTTAAGCTTCCATAGCTATAACATTAAAACTTAAGAGGCACACATTATATTAACAATAAGATTAATTTGTCTTAAGGCATCATCAACCAATCTAATCTAGAAATGGTCTCAACAATTTCCCCCTTTGATGATGGCAAGACAAATAAAATTGAATGTGTTCTTCCCCCTCAATCTATGGTCAAGGTTCACAAGTCTAAACATATCACAAGTCAAAACATGATCAAGATAAGACGCAAACATGGTCAAGGTACTTTGGTCAAGTTTATACTAACTCAAGTATAATTTCAAATCGCTAAGCTAACATATTTACGGTGAACGCAAGCCTAAGAGTTATTGGATCACACATGCACACAATTTTAACAACTTCCCCCTCTTGACATCATCAAGTAGAAAGAATAATATTCTAATGCAACAAAGTGACAAAGTTAGTTTACAAACCACATAGTTCGAGAAAATTAAACAAATACTACCAAGTTCATGTAACAACATAACAAACATAAAGCCATGAGCAAAATAATATAAGGCTTGGTTAGGCAAAAGGATAGGTTAAGAAGAGAGTAGGGCCGAGAGGTCTAGGACATGTCATCGTCCTCTTCATAATATCCATTATCGTTTTTTTTTTCGGCTTTGGTAAGATCGGTAAGAATAGTCTTCAACTCCGTATTTTTCATCCGAACTTCCACTACCTCTTTACTTTTCCCAACCTCACACTTCTCTTTTGACGGATTTTTTGCTTTCGATTCGATTTTCTCACCATCATTGAACAAATATTCATCATAAAAAAGATCATTCAACTCCTTGATTTGTTCCTCATTCAACTCGGTTTTTCCCTTTCCTTTTCTTTTTCTCAATCTTTATTTCACCTTTTTTTTTTTTTTTTTCAAATTCACCTTTTTTTTTTTTTTTTTAACAATCTCCTTTTCTCCATCTCCTTTTTCGGTTCCATTCTTATTTTCCTCTTCGTTTTCTTCTTTTCCAAAACACTTTTTCATTTTCCTCCATTTCTTTCTCAATGTTCTCTACAACTTCATTGATAATCACATAACAACCAACATGTAGAGGATGTCGTGGGCTTTGGTTTGAACGAATCCCGAATTTGTTTGACAGTTTTGATTTGGGCTTTCTTGGGAGGCATTATTTCAAGTAGAAAGGTAAGTGTTATGGAAGGTATGAGGGAGGTTATATGTGGGATGGTTAAGGCATGAAGAAGGAAAGGTGATGTGATATTTTGGTGAGTTGTTTTGTTGGCTCTATGCATGTCACATTGTTACACAAATGATAATACTTGTTAATTAACATTCAAACATGGTTAATAAAACACACTTAATCACATATGTACACATTAAAATGTATCAACCACTCTAATCAATCATTGAGGCAAATCGTCTACTCATAGAATTATGCGCAATCCAACAAACCAATTTCCAACCAAAGTTTTACGAATTGTTCTCTTTCAAGCGGTTTTGTAAAAATGTCGGCAATTTGATTTTCGGTACTACAAAAGTTAAGACGAATTTGACCTTTTTCCACATGATCACGTAAAAAGTGATGTCTTATGTCAATGTGTTTAGTCCTCGAGTGTTGTATCAGGTTCTTAGAAAATTTAATGGCACTTGTATTATCACAAAAAATAGGAGTGGAATCGAATACATTACCATAGTCTTTCAATTGTTGTCGAACCCATAGAATTTGCGCGCAACACAATGCGGCACTAACATACTCGCTTTCGGCGGTGGAAAGAGCGACGGTGTTTTGTTTCTTTGAAGCCCATGAAATTAAACAAGGACCCAAGAAAGTTGCAATTCCGGACGAGCTCTTTCTATCAACGACGCTTCCGGCGTAATCCGCATCCGAGTACCCTCATTCCTCTTGAATTGATTAAGTTCCTCTTGCATCTCTATCACCCAATTTGCATCTTCAAGGGCCATGGTGATATTTGTCGGTTCGGTTTGTGAGAGGAACGCATGAAATGCAAATAAATCATTGAGGGATGCTCTAAGTTCATGTCACTGGTTAAGTTTGAGAAGGGGTGAGATGATTGGTGCTTCCACTTTCTAGGTACGATTTGTGAGCTTGAGGCATTTTCGGGTTCTGATGTCACAGTGGGTTCCACAGTGACATCTGGTTCATTTGGTGAGTTTGAATGGGGGTTCGTTTCTGGTTATTTATTCAGTTCATGTGGTTCCCCATTCCCCCTGGATGTACTAGCCTCATTTTGGTCAGAAAGTAGATTCATTCCCCCTGAATTTTGACCCGTCTCACCATTTAACAGTGGATTCAACTGTGAAATGGTCTCTTCCTCGTTATGTACTTCATCCATGTCATGTCGAATCATTCCAAGCTCAAAGTCCTCATCTTCATCATCCTCTTCCTGTTCATTAGAATGAAAAAGATTTGACTCATCAAAAATGACATGTACACTTTCTTCAATTTTCATAATTCGTTTATTTTGCACTTTATAAGCCTTGCTATGATCCGAATATCCAACAAAAACGGCCTCATCACTACGAGCATCAAATTTACCCAAATTATCCTTTCCATTGTTGTGAACAAAGCATTTGCTTCCAAAGCATTTCAAATATGATAAATTAGGCTTTCTTCCTTTAAGTAATTCGTAGGGAGTTTTATTAAGCATTTTTCGGATCATAACATGATTATAAATATGGCATGATTTGTTGAAGGCTTCGGCCCAAAAATTCTTTGGCACTTTACTACTCAAGAAAAGTAGCCAATTATAACGTGAAAAATCATCAACAATCACACACAAAAAACGACTACCACCTCTACTTCTTATACGCATAGGACCACACAAATCAATATGAAGAAGTTCAAGAGGTTTTGAAGTACTAACAAACTTTTTGGATTTAAAGGAGGATCGAACTTATTTTCCTTTAACACAATCTTCACACAATTTATTAAGGTCGAATTTCATGTTAGGAATGCCATTTACTAGATCGAGTTTTCTAAGGGTGTTCAATGTTCTAGCGTTTACATGTCCTAATCTTTTATGCCAAAGCCATGATTCGTTCTTTAAAGCGCTCGTACAAGATAATGTTTGACTTGGCAAGGCACAAAGATTAGTCAAGTAAACGTCTCTAACACGTTTTCCTTCCAAAATAACTTCCCTTGTATTTCCATCTAGTACACGACATTCACTAGCACAAAACTCAACAATATTACCATTATCGCACAATTGAAATATGCTAAGAAGATTATGCTTCAAACCTTTGACAAGCAACACTTTGTCGACACAATGTGACGATGACTTACCAACCTTCCTGATTGCAACAATTTCACCTTTCATATTATCGCCAAACGTCACGGTGCCACTTTTGTAGGCTTGTAGCGAGAGAAATTGGCTTTCACTTCCCGTCATATGACGAGAACATCTACTATCCAAGTACCAATTGTTGCGGCCTCTCACTAATGCCTATAAGAAATCAAACTTTTAGTTTAGGAACCCAAATAAATTTGGGCCCCTTTTTGTGAATCGCATCATTAATCAAGTCTTTTCGGATCCACATCTTTTTAACCACTTTGCTGTTCTTATTAATGTCATTCCATCTCTTAGCACAACCATTAAACACATGACCGGTCTTGCCACAATAATTGCAAATTATATACTCGGGAAGGCCAGCGTACTTTCTTCTTCTAAAATCGGTTTTGCTTGGGTCTTGGTTTCGAACACAACAATGAACGTTGTTGTGCTTGAAACCGAGTCCAACTTTCTTTTCAGCATTTTTAGATTGACTTGTAAGAAAGTCTAAAACAGCTTGGCTTCCTTCCCATTTCTTGTAAAACTCTTTTGCAACCACTAACTCTTTATTTAAGTTTTCAACTTTAGCAAGAAGGTCAAGATTTAGATGTCCTACTTTGTCATAAGCAGCTTTAGCATGATTATTCTCATCAACCAACATTTCATAGACTTCTTCAAGACTCTTAACATGATTCTGACAAGAGGTGAGGTTCTTTAAGAGGGAGTCACGTTCATTGATTAAGTTATCAACTTGTCGGATTAATGACTCATTTTCAGTTTGAATAGCAGATGTCACAGTGGAACTCACAGTGACATTGGACAGATTAACCTCTTTAACAAGATTCGCATTTTCTTTCTTTAATCTCTTGACTTCCTTTTTAAGAGAAGGTATGATGTTACTCTGCTCTAATTCATCTAGACACTCTTTTAGACAAACATTTTCTTCAGCTATGTCCTCAATTTGAGTTTGCATAGCGTTAAGTTTTTCATTCTTTTCACGACATTTGTCAAGTAGATCATCGAGCATCAAACATACCTTTTCTTTGGAGAAGGATCTAACCTTTGTCTTGAGATTATTTACCTCATCATCGGAAGCATGTTCAGAATCATCGAAATGTGCCATGAGACATTTTGCGGACACCCTTTTTGAAGACTCGGGAACATCAAGTTTTAGACGAGTTGTCATACAAACTTTGGCATCCAATTCTTCACCGGAAGACTCTTCTTCCTCGGAATCAGACATACCCCAGATTGCATACATGACTTTTTATTTGTATTCTTTCTTTGCAAAATCACGTTTATCCTTGGATTTGAATTCATTCCATTTAGGACAATCTTTGATAAGATGACCTTTCTCACCACATTTGAAACAAACAACGGATGAAAATGATCTCTTCTTTTGAAAAGCTTTATTTCTAAAATTGTTGAACTTTTTAGGAACATGACTATTGATCATATCCGCCATATTACGAGAGTACATGGCCTGCTCATCGTCTCCATCATTTTCCTCATCACTTGAGGTTGATTTGAGTGCGAGAACTCTAGCTTTAGAGCATTCACCCGAACGCTTCATGAGAGTTAACTCATGAGCCATGAGTGAGTCCATTAGTTCATTGAGGGTCAATTTGGATAGATCTTTAGCCTTCTCTATAGCCGTCACCT
>JAIUZE010007988.1:0-44432 GCA_022085475.1 Heliosperma pusillum | reverse complement strand
TTAACGAGGTGAGTCGGAAAGTCAACGAAAGTCAAAGTGATTAAAGTCAAGGAAAGTCAAAGATGACTAAAAGTCAAGAAAAGTTTATGACGACTTAAAAGTCAAGAAAAGTCAATGACGACTTTAAAATGTCAAGAAAAGTCAAAGACGACTTAAAAGTCAAGAAAAGTCAAAGATGACTAAAAACGGGATTTTCATGAAATCTCTCAGAAATTCCAAATACGAACTCGGAATTTCAAAATACGACTCGAAACAATAAATTCTATTTTAAAACTTAACCTTGCTGAAAAGTTTCCTTAAGAAATTTTACTAGAAAATTTTTACTAGAAACTATTACATTATTAATATTCTGAAACGAAACCTAGAATCCTAAACATATTATTGATCTCGCCACAAGTCTCTCTAGCCCAAGCATCCAGACAAGCAACATCCAAATTCAACCTGAGAATGGGGGCCGACAATCAGTCGGGAGTAACTAGATGCTCTCGCAGTCATCTTTACAACTGGCTGAATTAATCAACAATAAATAACAACAGAAAATACTCATGAACGACATGTGAAGAAATTAGTAATCATGTCATCATAGTAATCATCATAAATCATCAATAACAAGAAATGAATAACCAACATTGGAGCGTATAACAACTGCCTCCACTTACCAAACATAGTGTATAGAACGAACGCCATTAGAGCGTATAACAACTGATACCTGGTCAGACTCTCGGTGCATTAACTGTACACCGAACGACACACGGGAACCAGAGCGTATAACAACTGCCTCTAGCCAATCCCGAACTTAGACCTACGGCAAATCCCCAAAGGGTAGCGTTTTCTCATTCCGATCGGTATTTAACTGATACCTCTCGTCATCTATACAACTAGCCCATAACAAGTGTACAGTTTAACTTACTGTACAAAAATGTGAATAACATCACAAGTCATCACATAGAACAGTATAACCAACTGAACTATTATATCGAAAAGAGTAACCAACAAGATATAAACTCACAATATTATAGTATAACTAACTATAACACAACATATGAACAAGCACATAGGATCAAAGGTTATAGTATCCTAAACTATAACATTACACTTTAGAAGTCACGTTACAGTTCGAGCTACCATAACGTCAAGAATAGAATCATGTATATATTCAACGTTATAGTACCTCTTACTATAACCTTCACTTAACCCTAGTGAAGTTATAGTAACCCCAGTTATAACCTTAGTTAAGTGTGTCAGGTTATAGTATCATGAACTGTAACCTTCACTTAAACCTTGTGAAGTTATAGTAACCCCAACTATAACCTTAATTAAGCATGTTAGGTTATAGCATCATCAACTATAACCTTCACTTAACTCTAGTAAAGTTATAGTACTTCCAGCTATAACGTTACTTAGTATGCCAGGTTATAGTATCATCAACTATAACCTTCGCTTAACTTTAGTAAAGTTATAGTAACTTCAGCTATAACCTTCACTCAAGTTTAGTGAAGTTATAGTACGTCAAGCTATAACATTAGTTATATATGTGCGAGGTTATAATATCATCAACTACAACTGTCTTTCGTCACGGGTTAGTCCTCTATAACACCATCATCGAGGGGTCAACTCCTCGGTACAAACCGCCATGTCACCACAACGAGTTGTTATAGTACACCGCACCATAACGTCACTTTCAAAGTTATAGCTCGAACATGTATAACATGGGTAGCTCATGCGCAAAGTTATAGTCTAACACACTATAACCTTAACGTTGTAAACCAAAACCCTAAATAACAGATTAAAACCCTAATCAACAAAACCCTAGCCTCAAGAGAGGCTACGACAAACCGTACGGCACCTTCCTAGGGCCGTGAATCACCAACGAAGGCTAGGGTTCGAATCTTGAACCCTAGTTCGTACCACAACGACAACATGATATTATAAACAACAATTAAATATACAATTTAAATAAAAACATTAAACATGTATAATAATTACTACACATGCATCAAATCATATAATCAATCATCATTCATGTTAATTAATTCACTTTCTATAAACACAATTAAAAGAAAACAACTAGTTACCTTTATCACGCAATAAAGACTGCAAACTAATCTTCATATTCATAAAACGCCATATTGCGCTACAGGAATCCTCCTCCAAAACGCCTCAAAAGAAAGACAATTTTTTTCTTAGGAAAAATTAATGGGAATAATCCATACTATTGCGCGTATTCCATCATTAATTTATATTCTATTTAATCCCACAATAAAACCAATTATTTAACCTCTCATCAAAGACTAAACTTGGTCCCTAGTAACTTGTTGTTTCCGGTAAAATTCATCAGTGGGGCCCACTTCTTACTATTATTAAGTCTTTTTTTTAATCTTCTTCTTCTTCCGTGATACTTTTCTTCATAATTTTCCTTATAATTCAATTATTTTCCTCCATATTTATCTCCATTACCACCCATAAACATAAATATGCTTTCTTCTTCATCATCATCAATTCACCATTTCATCCTCGCCACACCATTTACACCACCACGCCTGACTGCCACTACGCCTAACTGCTATATCCACATCTTCATCGTCCACCACCACCGGATTCACAACAAACCTCACTCCAGAGCGACACACAACCACTTATTGCACCACCTTTGCGCCGCTTGTAGACCGCCTCCACTTATTACACTTATTTTTGGGGATTTGTTGATATGACAATCAAAGAATTAGGTTTGAACAAGAAGAAGAAGATGAAAGCAGCAGAAGATTGATTTTTTTTTTTGCTTAATCATTGGTACAATCTGATTGAATTAATTTGATTAAGTAGATGATTGTTAGCTATTGTCTGTTGAATTTTATGGTATAATTTTCGAATTAATTAGGGTTCATGTGAAAATGGGGATTTTTGCTGATATGGTAAATTGGTGGTGAAATTGTGGTGTTGATATGTGATTATGATTCAATTGATCAGTTGATGGAAGAGAGACGGAGTCTGATATCTTTACCAGAAATGGAGGAGAAAGAGATGGTAAGTTTACTATGTTAATGACAATTTAGTTCATTTAAAACGGGAAAAAGGGTGAGGTGATTGTTATTGTGGTGGTAAAAATGGTGTAGTGGATATAATAATGATGATGAAGAAGAAGGTAGGTGACGATTGTTGTTACTAGAGGATGAAGGAAGACTGAGCAAATGAAAAAAGAAAATAAAGGCTTTAACTGGTTGGACAGGTAGCCCTTCCACCTGGTGTAGGCTTTGGTGTAAGGTTAAGTAGTTAGGTTTATTGTGGGATTAAATAGAATATAGATTAATGATGGAATACGACCCATAGAATGGATTATTCCCATTAATTTTTCCTTTTTCTTATTCTTCTTATTTACCCATTAAATATATAAACCCTAAAGGTAGGTTTAAACCCCATACAATCGAGTCCCATAAAAATATTATGAATATAATATATTGTAGAGATAAGAGCTAGGATTGTAAATATATAATTTATATTTGACTTGGATGAAGAAAATTGCATAACAATGGAGTCAAAGAGAGACAAATAAGAATAGAGGAAGAAGGGAGAAGCTCACGGCGGAAAAACGTACGCAGCAAGGAAAGATTGAGCAAATTGTTTGCTAGCTTAGGGTTTTATTATTTATAAGAAGGTTTAAGTGGGCTTTTGATCCATTGGCTCACAAGATGAATAATCCAATTACAAATTGGGTTTAGTATAATTAAAACGCTCAAAGAGTTTTTATAGAAGAAGTAGCTATTAAATTAAAATAGTAAAATCGTGCACGGACATTTTAACCCATCCAAATTAGGTAAAAAACGGAAAATAACAAAATAGAGATCGTAAAAGTTAAATACGAAATAAATTATTAAACTCGAGAGATAATAAATTTAATAAATAAATTTCCGAATAAAATTTATTATAAATACACGGGGTGTTACATGGTAACGCCCTTATTTACTAAGGAAGGTCTTGCCGAAGGCTCCTTGGGAAGTGGGGGTGTTAGATAGTGGTATCAGAGCGACGATTTTGAAACATAAAACCAATGAACCCAGTGAATATAGGTGTGTCAAATAAAATGAACCCGGTGTATGTGTGTTAAGGGCCCCCTATGTTAATTTTGGGTGAGAAGGCGCCCTCATTCCGAGATTCCGACCCTAACATGCTTAAGTCGGAAACACCGCTAATGGGTAGAAAGTTATAGTAAGTGTCTTTATGGTGTGTTTAAATGTTTAACCATGTGTGAATTGAATATCATGGAAGCAAAAGTATGTGTGATGAGATGTGCGTGAAACTAATTGCGCTAGTATGTGACACGAATCTACCGTTCTTATTATCAATAGCATTGATTGAGATAGTTCGCATATGTGTATGTTGGTGGGGGTATGCTTTCAACTATGTGTTTATATGGGTAATATATGTTACTAAGATTTATGCTATTATCCAAATTGGTAGTCGATCTTTTCATTTTAATAGATTTAATTGTTGATGATATGAGTTATAAACCTTTTCCACATTGAAGGTTGGTTTTGAAGGCTTTGACGAGTATTAACAAACAATTTGGCAAAAATTTTACTTCAGATTAAAGAGTGAAGATGTTGGTATCATGGAGTGATAATAGTTTATCATTGGATTTCATATAGTGAAGTTAATATTTAAGGTGTAACCATTAGGGTGAGTAGATTTCGTGCAAATTGTTATAACATGCTCACTGTATTGAATACCTGTGCGTAGTAAGAGTGTGAAGTGAATGTAACGGGACGAAACTTGGTTAAATTGTATGGAACCGCTAATGGTTAGGTTGTGCGAAACTATTTGTGTGATAAATATTGTAAATGTACTGTGCGAAAAATTATCGGATAGAAATTAATGAGGTAGTAATCAACTCGTGACGAGCTCGGGAATTTCTGTCCCGAACTCTCAATGACATTGCTGATGTTCCAGGGACCGTAATCAATTCTTTGCCTTAAGCCTTGTCTTAAATGTTTGGGTTGACGTGAGGGTACTCGACCAAGTACTGGAGGTACTCGACCGAGTACTGGAGGTACTCGACCGAGTATGGTAAACTCGATCGAATGTCTAGGACACTCTACAGAGTGCCTGATTTAAAGGGGAAGCAATTCCTCATCAGACTCAGACACTCGACCGAGTACCGGAAACACTCGACGGAGTAACATGTACTCGACCGAGTAAAATCAACACTCGACAGAGTTCCCCAAATAAACCCGGTTCCGCGATTCAATTCCGAAACCCTATATTTCTATTTCCTATCCCTATTTCGACACAAAATCAATTTCAATCATCATAAAAACTTACTTCAACCCTTCTAAAGCTCTTAGAAACTCGAGATTCTCTTACACTACTTTCAGAATCGTCTTCCTTGTTAGTCTTGTACGTTATCCCTTTCACTCTTTCAAGGTAAATCTTCTTCCTTCTTTTTCTTTGGGTAAACCTTATGAGAAGGTATGTAAATAGAGCTAATAGAGTCTAGTATTCCTTCTTGAAATTTCTCTATGTTGTTAGATTTAGCGATAGAATGGTGTAGAGTTTCCCCAAAACAATTAGTTGTTCTACTCTTAAATTAGGGTTTGAAGAAACCCAAAATTTCAATATCAAAACTTGTTTTATGAACTATCAATCTTAATTTTGGGTGATTTCTTCATCTTTGAAAGTCCCTATTTTCAATTTTGGTGCTAAAAGATCGTCGTAAACTAAGCCTGCTGAGTAAAATCTGGAATTTCAAAAATCATTTATTTATAATGAATTCAGAAAATTTTGGTGAAATCAAATCTTGCATTTGCCGAGAAACGACGGAGCTACTAACAAGAGGACTTGTGCAGCCGCCGCAAGAGAGCGAGAAGAGCCCAGACAACCGGTGAGTATACCCCGGGTGGCTGAGTATCCGAGTGTAGAATTTGGTAGCTATGATCACCGAAAAGCTTTTTGCACACTGATGGCTTATCCATTGAAGCCTACCAGGTGTGTTAACCGGGAGGTATTGAGAGCCTTGGGTATAGAGTAAGAGGTAAGCGACATCTTAGGAACCTTGGGCATGAGCGGTTTGTATCTACTCCGAAAGAAGTCTTATGCTTTCTTAACCTTAAAAATTTTGAGCTCTTATGTCTATGATGGGATGGAAAGAGGGTGAGCTTTTGGGTGATGAATAGATATTTTAGCTTCACCTTAGACGAGGTGGCCGAGCATCTAGGCTTGACCAAAGTCGGCGAGTTAAGAGTAGAGACCATAAGGTCAAATTTGGGGGCTACCACCTATTTTCCCTTGTTTACCTGCCGACCAATGTCTCATGTTAGATCACTATTGATTAACGTTTTTCAACATCCGACATTACGACTTGTTTTTAGGATGTTGACCTGTCTAATTTTTGGAAGGAACGATGTAAGTACGCTCAATTCGAAAGAAGTGTTGTTGATGGTGGCCTAACTTAATCCTAGGTGAGAGGAACCGGTCAACTATAGTGCTTCTCTCATTGTTTGTGCCAGCTTGGCACAAATGACCTCACCGAGACACCATCACCTCAGTTGTAGTATTATAATGACCCGCCTCGCTCAGAGGTTAGCTGACTTTACCCCCACTGAGGACCTCCCTGCCTTATTCGAGGGCGTCCCTTTAATAGACTTGGATTATCTTTTGCATCTTAAGTGCTTGAGAGAGTTGGATAGTGAAGGGTTAGCTTGGAGGATTAATGGGAGAGTGTGGCTGACCTTACCTTTCGAGGATGACCTCCCAGTGATTGAGCATCTGGCAGGGCCGGATGCGGATAACGACGAACCGGTAAGGCCCTCTCACACCTACCTTATCCCTGACCATCTCGTAGAGGAGATGGCTGAGCCTATTGTGATTACCCGTCGGAACAGGGCGACCTTACCAGTTAGAGAGGCTCGGGCGGTGAGGGAGAAGGATGTATAGCAGTCGGTTCCTCCCTAGGAGCAGACTCGGTATCAGCATTACTACTAGTACCCGCATTACCCGACGGTGCACGATCCACGGATGCATGTCATTGAGCTGACAGAGAGGTTGTCAAATGCGCTAGTAATGTGGAATCTTCAGGAATTGGCTCACACCCGGATTGTAGAGACTAGCTTGGCACCGCCAGCATGGGGGAGAGGTGTTGGAGAGGATAGCAGTGTTTTTTAGTGTTATGGTGTACACCGAGCGGACTGGGGAACCTCCATCAATTATGGGTATCGTTGTCTTACCCAGCCGTCAGGTGCTCAGTTTGGTACGCCGTTTATTGCAGGCGACATGGGTGAGGGTACATCCGGCCATGGTGATGGAGAGGGTACCTCTAGGGCAGTTGGCAATGAAGACATGGATAAGGGTCAGGTACCTCTGGGGCAGTTTTTGATAATCATCGGATCCTTGTTAAGGATTCCGCATATAACAGGTCAGGTATCTACAATCATTCGTTCAGAGATATCACAAGAGCTACCTCCTCGAGGCCGAGATAGAAAAGATAATAAGGTAGATAGAGGCAAGTTTGTTAGTATTTATTAGATTTTCAAATAGGGTAGTGAAATTGTTAGAACTCTAACTACCGTATTAGAATATTACTATATATGTTAGTATTGTATATTATTATTTGCTTATTATTACTATTTATGAATAGAAAAACAATTTTATGTTAAGAAACTTTAATTTTCCCTTCTACTTATTTCAAGTTTAGTTAAGATACTCTCCTATTATTCGTGTAAAATGTAAAGAAAGACGGTTTTATTCCTTTCGATGATTGCCTACGTATTTACCGTTAACGTAAAATAAAATTGTTGTCACAATTCGTAAGAATATGAATAGAAATAGATGTCACAGCAGGAGTTTGTAGAGACATAAGGGCGGCTTGCAAGGTGACTTTTACTAACTTTTCGCAATGCAATTAAATTACTGATAATTTGAGGATTTAAATAGTAAAATACATGCATTAAAATGTAAGAGACAAATTAAAGATATTAAAGGAGTTATTAGAACCCATGTGGGGCGTGTGAAGTGTGCGAGATGCAAGCGTGGCGCGGGTTTTTTTTAAGGTAGTATTTCTTAAGTTGGTCTAAACTAGTCGGGATTGAAAATCATCAGTGAACTATTCTAATTTCCCCACCTGATATGATAGTATTAAATAAATAAGGTTATCCCAATTTTGGCTTGAACTTTCCCTTCGGGTCGAGTGGTAGAAGGGCTCTGACGGATTTGAGAACATTTGCCTTCCTTAATGTGTCTTGGCTTGACTATTTTATTTCATGTCCTTCGATAGGCCGTTGGTACGTCTGGACATTTTTCAAGCCTCTTAACCGTCTTTCATACAAGAGGATGAGCTTTTCATAGCTTTTCATGTTTCCTTCCGCTTCTTGGATTTTGCTTTTGAGTAGATTTCTTAGAGACGATCTCTAATTCTCTTGGTTGGACAACTTCCATGTCATAGATGAGATAGAACGGGGTGGCCCCTGTGGGGGTCCTATAATGAGGTCCTATATCCCCATAATACAAAGGAAATTTTGCTTGGCTGGTCCGGATAATAATTGATCATCTTTCTTAGGATACTTAAAACATTTTTATTGGCATGTTCTACAACTCCATTGGTTTTTGCTCTGTATTGTGAGGAATTATGATGTTGAATTTTGTACTTGGCTTATAATTCAGTGGCTTCGGCCTGGAAATGAGACTCGTTGTCACTGGTTATCTCATGTGGGAACTCATATCGATATATGATATTGTCTTGAATGAAATTTTCCACTTGCTTGGCAATAAGAGTGGTGTATGAAGATGCCTCGACCCATTTTGTAAAATAGTCGATTATATTTAGTATGAAACAGTGACCTCCTTTTCCAGCTGGAATTACCTTTATTATGAAGTCTATTCCCCATGTCGAGAATAGCTGCCATGGAGATATCGTTGTGTATAGAAGAGATGGTGTAACATGTTGGACATTGCAAATATTTGACAGCTATGACAATGTCTCACATATTTGATACAGTTAGTCTCCATGGCAGTCCTAGAGTAGCCTAAACGGATGATTTTCTTTGGCATCATTGGCTCACTCATGTGACAACCGCATTCACCGCTATGGACTTCTTCCGTCACCCTTTTTGCCTTTGAATGATCGAGACAAAGCAAAATGACAACTTGAGGCGTTCTTTTGTATATTTCTCCTGCGTTGAGGAGAAATTGAGAGGCGAGCAGACGAATGGCCCTTTAATCTCTTTCGTCCGTGTTAGGTGTGTATTTATCGGTGAGCTTGAGGTATAGGATGACCTGATACCATGGTTCCTCTTGATTTTGCTCATCCTTGTTTATGATAAGGTAGACGTATGCTGGTTCTTACCGACGCTAGATGTATGGTGGCATTTCTTGAATTTTGTCAAGTATGTTAATTAGAGATGCAAGTTTCGCAAGACTATCTGCAAAAAGATTTTCTTCTCGAGGCATATGAAACCAATTGATTTGGTGAAAAATTTGGACAACTTGATATACCCTATCTTTGTAAGGTGCAAGGCTTTCGCTGTGAATATTCCAGTATCCGGTTATTTAGTTGATGATTACTGATGAATCACCATGCACTTGAAGTTATTTCATGCCTAAACGATCTGGTGCTTGCAACCAATAAGACATGCCTCATACACTGTTGCGTTGTTGGTCACATCAAAGTCGAGTTTGACTGAAATTGGCGTGTGTACTCCCTCTGGTGAGATAAGCAATATTCCGCCGCCAGATCTTCAGAAGTTGGATGCTCCATCGAAATATGGATCCCATGATCCCATGTCACTGTTTAAAATGTCCTCGTCTTGAAAGGATAAGGTATCCACGACTTGGGTATCTTGAATTGGATTATCAGCGAAGAATTCGGCCATAGCTCGTCCCTTAATGACTTTTAAAGGAACGAACTTAAGTTCGAATTCGACAAGCATCAAGGTCCAATGAGAGAGCTTACCATTTACGACTGGTTCCTCAAATATGTACTTGATTGGATCCTTTTTTGAGTAGACATTGACAGAGTGGCTTAGCATGTAGTGTCTGAGCTTCTTGGGTTGCCCACACAAGAGCGAGGCAAGTGTTCTCATGGATTGTATATTTAATCTCTTATTCCATTAAATTTTACAAAGGTAATAAATAACTCTTTCCTCTTTGTCCACTGACTAGACGAAAAGAAATGTACAACAATATTTATTATAAAAGTATCTTATTCACAATTTTATAAACATTATGGAAATTTTGGGTGGTTTACGTTTTGTTTTAGTTGTGAAGGTTGAATATCATTTCATTTTTTTCGACAATGCATTTTTTAATAACAATTTATTTTTTTAATAAGAATAAATTTAGTACCAATAAAATCATAGTCTTTTGACGAGTATGAGTCTTATATTCATCTCTCCTTACAAAAAAAAAAAAAAACAAAAAAAAACTCGAAAAATAACATAAGGTATAAGTTTAGAATTTTTAAACTAATATCTAATTGGGGAATAAACGTTTCAGAGAAATGCTTAGTTTAGAGGAAAAAGAAATACTACCTCTAATATATTCCATACATTACACATTCACTTTTTAAAGTAAATATTTTTAAATACACAAATTCTTGTTTACAACCGTCGCATATGCGACGAGTTATGTGTAACCATTTTTTGATAAATAGTGACCATTTATTAATAAACATTAACCATCTTTTATGACTTGAAAATGACATTTATTATCTTTATTTAACAAAAAGTGGTCACATTTTGCAAAAAAGTGGGGAATGAGCCCGTCGCATAGGAGAGTTACTATTTTAAATATTAACCTTAATTATGTTCTGTCGAATTTAAAAATTTATATATAAAATTGACATACTTATTTTATTAATATTAAAAAGAACTTTCATAAAATTCTAATTAATATAAAAAAAGAATATATAAATGACAAAAAATGTAATTAAGTTTCGTTTCATATACCGTAAAAAAAACTCAAATGAATATTTTGATAAACAAATTCGTCTTTAATTAGTCATGTATAAATATCTTAAGATTAAGACGAGTCAAGTAATTTGAAGAAGCCAAAAGTATAAGTTTTAGAAGAAAAAAATAACATACTTACTTTATCACAAATTCTTGTTTCAAACGGGACGACTCATCTGTTAGAAAATTAGCGTCAATCTCCCACGCGCAATGGAAGTAACCAATTGACAAGTAAGCCGTAAAAGTAAATAAATGTAAGCAAAAATAAAATGAGACGATGTTTAGGGTCAAACCCAGGGCAACGCAAAATCTTCCGAACCGAAAGTAAGACCCACTAGCCAAACTGGCTAAAATTCAATATAAAATTAGTACCAGTACAATGTAACCGTTCCGAATAAATACCAATTTGAAACCCACAATAATTATAGTAGAACAACTTCTACACCTGTTATAATATTGGTAAATGCCACCAATATAACCTCTGGATTTACTCCTTAATTATTGTACTAAAAAACCCGTTATAATGCCTCTCACTGTAACAACCCGAAAAGTACCATATTTTTATAGTAAAAATATTTGACGGATACTTTTCAGCAAAGTTAAGTTTTAAAATAGAAATTTTTGTTTCGAGTCGTATTTTGAAATTCCGAGTTCGTATTTGGAATTTTTGAGAGATTCCATGAAAATCCCGTTTTTAGTCATCATTGACTTTTCTTGACTTTTAAGTCGTCTTTGACTTTTCTTGACTTTTTAAAGTCGTCATTGACTTTTCTTGACTTTTAAGTCGTCATAAACTTTTCTTGACTTTTAAGTCATCTTTGACTTTTCTTGACTTTTAAGTCGACTTTGACTTTCGTTGACTTTTCCCGACTCGCCTTGTAAGTTTGAAGACCGAAATTTTATTAAAAAAATAATATTTTTAATTTATTTTTATTTAGATTTATTAGAATTTATGATAATTTAATAAAATTATTTTGAATTTATTCGGAATTTATAATAAGGTTTTACGGTTTAAACCCGGGAATCATTTAACTATTCCCGACTCATCGTAAATCACGAAACAAACCCGAAACTCGACTTTGGCATGAGTCACACGCCCATGTCATCGTTTTCCACTCACTTGAGATATTTTAATTGTTTCAATTAAACTAATACAAATATCTTAGATATTTGTTACTTTATCGATCCGTCAACGGAAATTACGCAAATCGATTACAAAACAGACCCGACTATCACTAACCCACACGGCTCTCCTACCCTCTCTTAAGCCTTGATATTTTCATTTATTTTGATTATAATAACATAATATCTTGATATTTAATTTAATTAACTTAAAATTTAATCAATTACCGTAATATAATTATTAAACGCGAGTCAATTCCGTAACAACAATTTCAAAACCCGACTCGTCATTTTTCTCTATATTACACGGCTCACTCACCCCATCATTACTCACTAACAACTTTTCATTTTTACAATAAATCAAATTAAGATCTAATTAATCGTTCTTCATCGTTCTTCATTCGTTCTTCGTCGTTCTTCATTTGTTCTTCGTCGTTCTTGAGCAAAATCATCATAAAACCTTCATTTCTTAATTAAATCCGTCCTAACGTATATTTCTAGAATCTCCTCTTCGCTCTCCATCTTCTAGTACGGTTTATTTTCAATTCCGTCAAAATCGTTTTCAACATTTAATTATGGAAAATCAAGTGTAAGTTCTAATAATGTTTTTCTTGTCATTTCTTATAGGGGAAGATTTTGAAGACGAGTTTGGTGACTCGTATATTTTGGGTGAAGATTAGTAGACGGGTTTCTTGCGTTTATACTTCTTATTTTGGTTGCTATGACTTGTCTAGCTAAGTAACGATTGCCGGTTACTCGACGGAATAAGTTACATAGCTTTTGTTTCTGTGATTTTTGTTCATCTTTGTTTTGGTTCAGTTATTATGATTTAAGGATTTTTCGTTAGTAACATCGTTAGTAGTGGTTATTATTGTTTTATGAATTTAGAAACATGTTGGTTGTTCTTGATGAATTTGATGATTTTTCAAATAATGATTTTTGTATGATGATGGTTAAAGTTGGTTGTAAATGGGTGTTTGTAATAAAAACATGTTAGAATTAATTGGTGGTGGTTGTTTGGTACATGTAGGGTGGCCGGAAGGGGGGGCTGGAAAACGAAAAACCAGACCGGAGGTTAAGGCCTGGGTAGTGACGGTCAGGCCTGGTCGACCGGAAGCGACGGGTTCAGGCCGGTCTGGATTGGGTACGTGTTAGGTCATTGGTGTTTGTGTCGATGTTTGATTGTTTTGTGTGTTTTGACGGGTTTTAAATTATGTTAAGCATGGGGAAAGATTAGAAACGCTTTTAGTAAAATAGATAAAAAGGCCAAAAACAGACCAAAACTAGGCCGTGGGACCAGTCCAGGCCCAGTATGGTCCAGCCCAAAATCAGCCCGTGGGTTCCCACTTTCGGGACTTGGACCGGTTTTTGAGTTATCGTCATTTATCGTGTTTGTAATAGCAGTGGGAAATATTAATAAGTAAAATATTTAATAAAATAAGGTTTTCATAAAATTATTATTTCTCACATGTTAGAAATTATAATACGAGATCGTAGTTTAATTTGATATCCTTTAAGTCAAGCGGGTTTTTCGTAAGATTTAATATTTCACATGTTAGAAGTTTTAATAAAATAAACATGTAATGAATATGATGATTTTTATGTTCAAGTCTAATTGGTAAAGACTCTGTTTCTAGCCGGTTTGACCAAACGGGTTGGTCAAACTAAGATCTAGTCAGCCCCGTTTTGACTGATGACCCGTCGCGGGACTCGGGTCGGGGATTTGTCTTCAAGTAAGGTTTTATTTAATTATTGAATTAGCCTTAGTAGATATGAGGCGATATGATATTTGAATATGATGTATATGCAATTAGTCACATGATAGGATGTTTTTCCCGTGACTGTTTGATTATATGGTTGGTGTTGTGTTGACTAACTACCCATAGAGAATTATGAGTAGATGGCGTCTTGACCATTCTAATTCTAGATGAGTATCTTGGACCATGACATTGATAGGCCCGTACTGTCTTTAACGAGTATATAGTTCATGGTTAATAGCTTTTGGGTCACGGCCTGGGGGGCTTATCTCCAAGTCGGGGCATGGCTGCCTAAGAGTTCCACTTTGGGAATGGAGCCAGCTTAAGTACTAGCCATCTCTGCTTAGGGGGTCGCCTAGTAGAGTTTCTCATGTACGGTTATGTCATGGGACGGGGAATGGAATAGCTGTTGTCGCTAGGTGTGATCAGTCTAGGACTAGGATGTTTTCCTACCTTGTGGTATAGCCTCGAGTTACAGAAGTAGACTATCGCCGTACTAAGAACTTATGCCTGTTTGTAGAAGTATCAGTCTTTCTTGTTTGTATGATTCTATGAGTTTTAGCAGGTGAGATGCAAGCCGGCTAAGATTGATAGAGTTTGGATTCCCGATTGTTAACTGATTCACATGATTACGTGTTGATTAGGGTTTGAGTGTATCAGGGCCATGTTACATGGTAACCGCTGAGCCAGCATACCAGCTTCCCTACCTCGGTTATAGTTTATTATCGGATTCACATGATAGCTTCATATGCTAGGTTATATGTTAGTTATTTGTTTCATAACATGAAAAGCATATCATATATGTTAAAGTTTTGTATTTTCCATATACATTGCTTTTATGTTATTCATGTTTAATTAAACTCGACATTTCGTGGCTGGGAGAACTCGGAGTTACTCCCCACTGACTGTGGCTTCCGTGTTTATATTTAATGCGGTCGAACAGGTGGTGATGCATATTTGGGGTACATTGACGAGCTAGCGAGCGAAGTATTTACCTTGGACCTATATTCGGTTCTTAGATTGTATATTATTATACACTCTTTTATTTCCGTATTTATACGGGAGATATGTCTTCCGTCTTGTATATTTCTTTGTATAATATTATTTCCGTTTTGTAATGAACCTTTTTATTTATGACACCTTCGATAGGTATTCTCATATCTTTTATGTATTTAAATAATTTTTTTTCTTTCCGCAAATTTGAGGGTGTCACACTCACCCTTAAACCCCGACTGTATTTTTTTCTATTCAGCCACCTTGTTTGATTATATTTTGTGAGATGATATGTTCCAAATGAATTACATCCTTTATATATATGCATGTAAAGCAGGGGCGAGGCCAGAATTTTATTAATGGTGTAGCAAAATAAAGTCACTATTTCAAAATCTTAACAACGGCTACTTATCAACAATTTTTTGGGCGATTCCGTTGGCTGGTCAAGTACAATTTTGATCTAATATGAGACGGTCTCATTATATAAAAAAACAACTCATTTTATTAGCATTAAATGAATATTTTTTTTAATAAAAATGGTTTGTTTCACGTTGTAAGACGGTCTTATTCTACCATTTGTGAACAAATTAATATGTGGGGTAAATGATTCATAATTGTAACCTTTCAAGACCCTTTACTTTTGCTATTACTCGTACTACTTGTATAGTTGTATGTAAATTTTGCTCATTAATTATCATTCTTTGGGAATGAATTTGTGCTATTAATTATCATTCATTGGGAATGAATTTGTGCTCATTTATTACTCCGTATCATTCTTTGGGAATCTATTTCTAATTCCACCTAGTATGTAAGATTAATGGAGGAGATAATTAATTAGTCTTGATTTGAACCAATTTATGGTGTAGCAAATGAAAAATTCCTCACTAATTTTGCCATGAATGGTGTAGCAAGTGCTACACCAACTTCAAGCGTGGACTCGCCCCCTGATGTAAAGTGACGTTAGATATTATTATTATAAATCACTTCACGATATACACTCACAAATTAATTAAGAACCCATTCGTTTCCACCAGATGTTTGAACAAATGCCTTTAACATTCATTTAACATAGTTACATGTTACATGTACATTATTAACATTTACTTAATTAAATCCTTGTTGTGTTGGATAAGTTGTTTTAACCCAACACTGTCTTAATACGGATCAAGCTTCCTCACAAAAGAGCAAGTGGAGATTATCCATTATCCTCCCAATTGTCCTACTTACTCTTTTGTTAAGGGGCTTAACTCATTTGAAACAATAAGACGGATCGCCCCGTCTGAAACAAGACCAACTATTATTTTATATGTAAAAAAAAAGAGAGAAAATATTTAATACTCCCTCCTATTAAATGTATTCTTCCCCTTTCATTTTGGCTCTTAGATTAAGGAAATGAATTTTGACCACACAAAACACACTACCCCACACACAAATGAATTTAGACCACACAAAATACACTACCCACATCCAAAAAAAGAAATAAGAAAGAAAACATGAATAAGCGAAAAAAGAAAATAGGGAAGAATAACCTGAATAGAAGGGAGTTAGTTTTAATGTTTAATGGATACATTCATTTGGAAGTGGGTTGGAGATGATATGACTTCACCCACACAATCCGAAGCCGTACTAAGCTAGTGGACTAGTGGGGCACCATTTACTTCCAACAAGTAGGGAAAAAAAATACTCTTTCTATTTCAACAACATTGTTACAAGCCGTACACAAAGTCTCCTAAACTCTAAGGAAAAGGTCTCGACATACAACATGTATCTAAACAATCCAATGACTTTGGAAATGATGGCAAACAAATTTTAAAGGGTTAGTTACCTTTGTGGTCTCTAAGCCCTTAGAAAACAGGGAAAACAACAACATTTCCATGTCCACCATCCTGTTTTATCACGTTTTATGGTTCCTAGCAGCGATGGCTGGAGCAGCCGCTGACATCTCGGAAACCGCTCCAAAACGTGGCACAAACATGCTTACTACTGAGGTAACCACTAAACCTGGCTGCCCAAGAAAGTGTGGGAACTTAACTATTCCTTACCCTTTCGGAGTTGGCCCTCATTGTTCCTTAAACACATTTTATACGCTTACCTGCAATTCTAGTTTTGATCCTCCAAAGGCCTTTTTACTCAGTACCCAAATCGCGAATTACTCCGACTTCCCCCGAAGTATTCATGAAATTCTCGACATATCCGAAACCCAATTCCGTATAAGAAATATGGTCGTTTATAATTGCTTTAATCCAGAGAATATAACGAAATCAGATGAACAAGGAATGTTACTTCCTCCTAATTCTCCATTTGCCTTCTCGACTATATCAAACAAGATTATAGCAGTCGGTTGTGGGTTTTACACGAAATTTAGAGAACGAGACAATACATCAATTGACTTATGTAGTTCGCGTTGTACGACTGACAAAGCCGTTGCCCCGGGAGAGTATTAAACTATAGAATTCATGATTATGAATTATGAATATGATGAAGAGTTTGATAGAGAAGAAGATGAACTTGTAGAGAGAAGAAGTAAAATTATGATTATATGATATAATCTTGTCTGTTTACATTAAGTATTTAGACTTATATACTAGTGAGCTAACTAACTCCTAACAAACTAGTGAATAGTCAACTACTATGTAATTAACTCATTTAGTTAGTTAACTTCTATTTTAATATACTCACATCCCCCCCTCAAGCTAGACTGTATTGTTGCAGTTTTAGTCCTAGCTTGACAGATAGAAGATGATGCTCATGAGCACCTAAAGGCTTAGTCATGATGTCTGCGAGTTGCAAGGAGCTTCTTACATGCGTAGTCTTTAGGAATCCTTCTTGTTGTTTATCTCGAACATAGTGACAATCAACATTTAAATGTTTGGTTCTTTCATGAAAGACAGGATTGTTGCTGATGTGTTCAGCAGCCATATTGTCACAGTACAGCACAACTGGTAATGGTATATGGATCTGCATTTCTCTGAGAAGATTCACAAGCCAAACAAGCTCACTGGATGTATATGACATACTGCGATACTCTGCTTCAGCTGTACTTTTACTTACAGTTGGCTGCTTTTTTGTTTTCCAAGATATCAAGGATCTTCCTAAGAAAATGCAGAAGCCACTAAGAGACCTGCAACTGTATGCACACGCAGCCCAATCTGCATCTGAATAAGCTCGAAGAGTCTGATCAGAATCTGAAGCATAAAATAATCCAGTGTTAATTGTTCCTTTCAAATAACGAAGGACATGCTGAGCTGCCTTGAGATGGGTATCTCTAGGCTGACTTAGAAAATGACTTAAGTGTTGAACACTATAGGATATGTCAGGCCTTGTTAGATTGAGGTATAGTAATTTGCCAACAAGCCTTCTGTATATTTCTGGATCTTGTAACAAATCCCCTTGATCAATAGAAAGTTTTAATCCTTTTTGCATTGGATAATTTGCTGGTGTACATTCTTCAAAACCTGCATTACTGAGTATATCCAAGATGTATTTTCTTTGATTAAGTAGAATACCATTCTTATTTCTAGCTACCTCTAATCCTAGAAAATATCTTAATGGTCCCAAATCCTTGATTGTAAATTTGCTATGCAATGAATCCTTCAGTTGTTGTATATCAATCAAACTATCACCAGTAATTAGGATGTCATCAACATACACTAGAGCTGCAAGAAAGGTTTGAGCTTTTGAATCAGTCTTTGTGAATAGGCTGTAATCATATTTAGACTGCTGGAAACCTAAACTGACCAAGTATTTGCTTAACTCTAGGTTCCATTGCCTAGAAGCTTGCTTTAACCCATAAAGAGACCTCTTTAATCTGCAAACCTGATCATGTCCTGCCTGTGTATAACCCTGGGGTGGCTTCATATAAACCTCCTCATCAAGATATCCATGCAAGAAAGCATTATTGATATCTAACTGATGTAGAGGCCAATGTTTCTTTGCTGCTACAGCAATTAAAGCCCTGACTGTAGTGAACTTGGCAACTGGACTAAAAGTGTGTTTGTAATCCTTATCTTTTACTTGATTGTAACCCTTAGCTACTAATCTTGCCTTGTATTTATCCACTGTGCCATCTGGTTTGTACTTAATTCTGTATACCCACTTGCTACCAATGGCAACGTTTTCCCTTGGCAATGTAGTAATTTCCCAAGTATCATTCTTTTCAAGGGCCTCTAACTCTTGTTTCATGGCCTGAACCCATCTTTTATCCATTGAAGCTTGTTTATAGTAAGCTGGTTCAGATTCTTGTACCATGTTACAAAAAGATAGCAGATATTGCTCATCATATTCTGTCATGCTTTTTAATGTATTGACATGAAGTGCCCTTCTCTTAGGTAGTGAAACTTGATAAGGCTCTAAAAGCACAGAAGGCTTTCTAGGCCTCACAGACTTTCTTATTGCAGGATCCTGGGTAGATGTATCCTGATCAGACACAGCATTATCTTGATTTAGTGATGCAGAGGTAGGAGATGATGCTTGAACCTCAACAGCAGGATCCGGGCTTATTAATTCAGAAATAGGAGATGTTGTCTGATTCCCAATAGCATGAGTAATCTGATTATCATTGCTTGTGACATCCATATTGTCAAATACCAATGGTGTCTCATTATATAGAGACTGTGCAGGAGGACAAGAAATGCAGTCTTTGTCTTTGAATGGAAAAGAGAACTCTTGAAATGTAACATCTCTACTAGTAAAAACATTATGTTTTTCTAAATCATACAGCTTATAACCTTTTTGATTGAAAGGATAACCAATAAAAATACATTTTCTTGCTCTTTTATGGAACTTATCAGTAACAGTAGGAGGCATTGTAGCAAAACACAAACAGCCAAACACTCTAAGTTCATTATAAGCAGGAATTTTATTGAAAAGCAACTCATAAGGTGTCTGCCATTGGAGTAATCTAACAGGCATTTTATTGATCAGATATGCAGCAGTTAATAGACACTCTCCCCAGAATTTGATAGGCACATTTGATTGAAATTTAAGAGCTCTTGCTGTTTCTAATAAATGCCTATGTTTTCGTTCAATTCGACCATTTTGCTGTGGTCTACCAACAATGCTTCTTTGATGAACAATACCATGAGTAGTGAAAAAATCTTTACATTGTGTTTGAAAAAACTCAGTGCCATTATCAGACCTAAAAACCTTAATTACTTTATTAAAATGATTTTGCACATAAGCAACAAAAGATTTTATCAAAGCAGGAACCTGTGACTTGTTTTGAATTAGGAAAACCCAAGTATTCCTTGAATGATCATCAAGAACAGTTAAAAAAGACTTTGCACCAGTTAGAGTTGATTCTTTATAGGGACCCCATAAATCAAGATGTACTAAATCAAAACATGAAGTTGCATAAGAAGAACTTCTAGGAAAGGGCAAGAGATGATGTTTGGCATAGACACATGTTTCACAGAAGAATTTACTCATTTCATTCAAAGTAATACCAGGTACATGTTTCAATTTTTCTAAAGAACTATGACCAAATCTGGCATGTACAAGATTGAAATTAGATTTAGAATCAACATTAAAAGAAACTCTTCTTGGTTGAGATGTAGTTGCAGCAGAATTTTTATTAATGATACAAAATCTAAACAGATCACCAATCCTAGGAGCCACAGCAACAACAGCTTTACTGGAAGGGTCCTGAAATATACAAGTAGATGGAAGAAAAGATACATGTAAACCAGAAGATGATATCAATTTACCAACTGACATCAAACTTTGCTTAAAATCAGGCACATAAAGAACATTGAAAAGAACAATCCTGTCAGTTAAAACAACATTACCAGTCTTATAAACAGTTTTAATACTACCATCAGGTAAAGCAATGCAAATAGGTTTAACTAATGTAGTAACATTGTGCAATAACTCAAGATGAGATGTCATATGGTCAGATGCTCCAGTGTCAACTATCCAATCATTACACGAAAAATAAGAATTAGCAGCAAAAACCTGATGGATATTAGACATACCTGCAAAATTGATGGAAGAATGCAATGGATTATCTGTAGAATTAGTAGTACTATTATTAGATATTGCCTTCATGACCTGTTCCATGACAGAGTTGATAATTCCTTGGACCATATCAGCAGATACAGTAGCATCAGAAGATTGAGGATTCAGAACAGCATCAGAAGAAGTCTCAAGAGGAGATATAGTCTGATATTCATTATCTTGATTAGAATGACAAAAGTTTGCATGAGTAGTAGAACTGTGAGTCATCTTGCCTTTGCCCTTCTTAGCATTGAAAGCTCGATATTTGTAACACCTTTCAAGAATATGGCCTTTGATGTTACAAAAAGTACAAGTTTTTAGTCTGTAGCAATCTTCAATATTATGCCCAGATTTAGTACAATGAGTACAGAACTTCTCAGTAGGATTGGAAGACTGAGTTGAAAGATGACCAGGATGCTGATATTTGGAGGAATAAGCTGCAGTTTCAACTAGAATTTCAGCAGCAGAATCATTGATTGATTTCTGTTTTTCAATCTTTTGGAGCATTCCTAGTGCTTTGTTCATAGGAGGCAGAGGATCCATGGATAATAAGGTAGTCTGAACATTCTCATAACCCGAATTCAATCCCATTAGCAGCTGAATGAATTTTGAATGTGTTTCCCTGTCCAAGATTCGTTTAAGTAACTGACAAGTACACTTTGTCATAATTCCACAAGTGCAGCTAGGAATAGGATCCATTTGATCAAGATTTTCCCAAACTCTCTTCATTTTATTATAATATTCTATCAATGGCAGATTTTCTTGCTTGATAGTATTAAGCTCCTTTCTTTGTTCATACAAGTCAAGAATGTTAAGTTGGCCATACCTCTCAAAAATTTCAGACCACAAAGATTTTGAAGAATTGCAATATTGAAAATTCTCGCGCAAATTCTGAGACAAAGCATGTTGAATCCATTTGAGTACCATAAGATCACATCTAAACCATTGATTATATTTACGATCTGTTTTTGCAGGAGCAATACATTCACCAGTAATAAACCCAACTTTATTTTTAGCCAACAAAGATTGAATCAACTCACGCTGCCATTGAAGGAAATTATTACCTTCAAACTGAAAGGAAGTCAGCGAAAGATTAGGTTGATCTGTTGAAGACAAGAAAAGAGGATCATCAAATGGTGAATAAAGAGAAACTACTGATTGATCAGCTTGATCAGACATTTTAGTAGAAAATTATATCAAAAAGAGTATATGATTGATTGATTGATTGTGCGGAAGCGTTTTTGGATCATTAAATGACGATTGATACCATATTAAACTATAGAATTCATGATTATGAATTATGAATATGATGAATAGTTTGATAGAGAAGAAGATGAACTTGTAGAGAGAAGAAGTAAAATTATGATTATATGATATAATCTTGTCTGTTTACATTAAGTATTTAGACTTATATACTAGTGAGCTAACTAACTCCTAACAAACTAGTCAATAGTCAACTACTATGTAACTAACTCATTTAGTTAGTTAACTTCTATTTTAATATACTCACAGAGAGTGTACAGGATCCAACGGTTGTAAAGTGAACGTATTTCGAAACATTGTGAGGGAGTACTATTTCTTCGTGGCCAGGCCTCGGGCAGAATCAAATTCTTATAACCCTTGTGGGTATGGTTTCATGGGGGACGCAACCGCTTTCAAATTTCAAGGTCTTTCAGATTTTCATGATCATAAGGTGTTCACGGAAAGAACCCTTGAGACGGTTCCTTTGGTGGTTGACTGGGTGATCGCAAACCAAACATGTAATGAAGCTCGGAAAAATGCTGGCAGCTATGTTTGTCAGGAGAATGCCAATTGTTATGACAATAACAGCGGTATCCGAGGATACCGCTGTCAATGTCGTGCCGGGTACGACGGCAATCCTTACCTCCCTCCGGGCTGCACTGGTTAGTATTTTACACACTATTAGTCCTTCAATTAAGACACAAATGATCCTATTGTCTTTTTATGTACGATGTGTATTTTCAAAAATGGTTTTCCTTCCGTGTTCACCAAAAACACATGTTAAAGTAACTAAACACATACTAAAAATTAAATGAAAGTATTAAGGAAAATAACATTGAAAACTTTAAGTATAAAATCTTGTTTCGATTTCTAGAAAAAACATGTAGTGTCAAATATTAATATATCAGCTTTTTAGAAGAAGAAAATGATCACAAAAATACTCGAAATTAACATTGAAAAATTGTAAGTAAAAAATCTGTTTTTAATTTCTAGTGAAATATCTAATTTCACATTATATGTCCGAAAAAATTGTTATAAAAAATAACTCGTTTGATGGAAGCGAAGCAGTCAAGTGTCGAATGATTAAGATTGAATTGTCGTTAGAATCATCTCTATTATAGATTATAATTAAAAATTGTTTGTGGTATCACGATGTACGGAGTAGTAGTTTTAAAGCCGTGCAATTTTGCACGGGAGTGAATATTCAACAACTTTACAGTGCACAAATTTTTTTTGTACATTCCTAATTTTATAAATATTGAAAATCATATTTCTCGTCATCTAATATAGAATAATACGTATAAACCAATACCATATTTACCGTTACAATAAGTTAGATCATTGTTGATTATTCATTATTCATATTATTGACTTAACTTTGTCGGTTTTTAAATGGGTTAGTTGTGTTATTAAAATATAAATTATCATTAATAATAGATTTACAAAAATATAATTTTAGATATGTCATTATTTTTGTTGTGTAAGGAAAGGATTCTTAGTTGCATTTTGTAGTTAATTAAGATTAATTAATATTAGTGTAATCTAAAACAAGGTGACTATTTTTTTTTGTACCATGGTGCAAATAAAATGTATTAGCCAAAAAATGTTGAAATTAATTGTTATTTTTAATTGGACCCTACCACTATAAAAATGAAAGTATTTTTCACCCATAAATTAAGGAGTCAATCACAAAGTTTAAAAAAAATTTGCTTTTATACTAAGGAGATTATAAGTGATCATTTGGTCCAAGCCTCGCTAGCTCAACCTGACCAGGCTCAACTTTTTCCTTGGCTTGGCCGTTCATATATTATGTGTTTCATAAAACGATATAAATTACACATATTAATAAAGTACATAAGTAAGGTAATAGTTTTAAAAGTTAAATATTACTCTCATCGTCCCGGTTAACTGTTGTCCTTTCATTTTGGCACAAAGACTAAGGAAGGAGTATGAAGCCATTTGTGACTATGCTTGGTGGATAACAAGTGGACAATAGTCTCATTAGGAGGGTTAAATCACTCATAGACTACCTTTCTAATATCGAAAAGATAACAATTGACTGAGACACGCAAAAAAGAAATAGGATAACAATTGACCAGGACGGCGGGAATACAAGACAGACATAAATAATTATTTTTTGGCACGCGACAATTATGGACAATCTTTTATGCCAGTGTTTTATGTACCGACTACTTTTCACTCTATGAATTGTCATTGTTGACAATTATATTTTCTAGACCTTCTTGAGTAGAAAAAAGTACCTCAGCCTTGTGTCACGATTAGGGATGAGCAAAAATATACGATACGGTTTTAATATACGGATATGAGATGGTATACGGTTTTAATTACACGGATTTTCGGGTACACGATACGAATTTCTGAGTATACGATACGGTTTTTAAAAAAACCGTACCGGGTCCGGGTCGGGGAAAATCACAACCGGATATACGGTTTTGACACGGTTTGATTAAAAATAACCAAAAAAAAAGTTGTATGTAAAATTTTGTTTTCTATTTTGACTATATGGGTGAAATTTTGAGCAACAATCATTTTATGTGAAACTTGTAATATACGCAACTCACTTTATCAGTGACAAGTTTCTGTGTGAAGTTTTGCAAATTTGTATTTTGCTATATTACCTAGTGGATTATATAAGCATCTTATTTATTGGTCGTTACTAATGTTGTGGACTCGAATTCGAGGTTTGAGCATTATCAATTAAACCGGATCCGGGTATACGGTTTTCGGGTACCCGGTTTAACCGGGTATACGAAAACAAGGTACCCGGTTAAACCGGGTCGGATCCGGGTTCTAATTTTTGGCCTTCCAAAAACCGGGTACCCGATACGGTTATTAAAACCGTATCGGGTCCCCGGTTTTGCTCACCCCTACGATATTACTCTTTTGCTCCCTTTAATTGAAAGACTCGTGTGTCACCCAACTCGAGTTCTTGTTGCAGCACTTGCAGGTCTGAGTCAGGCAAATTTCGAATAAAGCCCAGCACAAACAAACAAGTATGAAGTTAAGAATAAGAAGTTAAGATATACAGAAAGATTAATATAATGTTCAAAAGCTAGATAAGGTAAAGATTACAACAAAGGAAATATATTAAAGCTAAATAGATATTTGTGTGAGTTTGGAAGTGTAACACTCCCAAATTTTGGCTAGTTTGAAAATCTTTAGTTTATAGAAATAAAATGCAAAAACTCTAGTGTTTTACTTGATAGTAATCAAAGTAGTTAAATTAAATAAAGAGTAAGTTTATATTTTTAAAATTCAAATAACATTTATAAATCCAACCAAAAAAAGACATTAAGTCTGATCTTAAAAGAAATCTAATTGATAACATTATTAATTGAAAATATTTCTTAAATAGAAATCTGGGACTAGCTAACCGCAGCGCTCAATAACCCGTGCCCGCGTCAACCTTGTATACTTGCAGCAAATTATTTAAAACAAAACAAATATCAACATAAAAGTTAAGTAATTACGCCCGAATCTAGTAAGACGCTTTAGATACTCCTATGAAAATAGTTTTACTTGCTGGTTTTTTGCAGTCGTATTAACAGTAAATCATAATCCATTTCAGAAGATAGAAGTAGCGTGAGATAAATTATTTAGGACTGCTTTATCAAATAGTAAAAAAATATCCATTGCGTAAAGTTTTTCATAAACTAAGCTATAATTCTTTCTCATATAAATTTTCAGGTAGAAATAAAAATCTTTTTTTTTGCTACTTTATTTAATGAAGCTTTATTTCGATATCTTTTCAACTTTATTTTTAACATTTCTATTCTAATCTAAATTAATAGTATGTTAAGTTATAATATAACCCGAAAACTAATACTATAATACATGCAAAGTGATTTTTTTTTACCATAAAAAGGATACGGGATAGATTCAGACCCGATCCAGATCCACATGATCTGGATATGGATCTGTTAATTTTAGACCCTGTAGATATGGATCCATGTAAGAGATAAGGGTATGGATCTGGATCCCATAGGATCCTATACATTGCCTTCTATAGCTTCCATTATTAACCAGCACTCACATTCGATGAGAGTGACGCGCAAGGTTCTTTGGAGCAGCACCAAGACGCCATAATCATCATCCTATCCATAGGAAATAGTACGGTAAAGAATCTTCTTGTAGACATTGGGAGCTTATCTTAATCTTACAATGCTTGACACGTTAAAAACATGAGGTTTAGCGAGAAGGATCTCAGGAGAAAGGTTGTTCCTCTTATCGGCTTCAGTGGGGATAAAGCCTATTCCCTGGGAGATTGTCATACTTACCTTCGTTGGTGGTAGTAACAAACAGGTAAGGTATTTGGTTATTGATAGACCCTCAACTTACAATGTGATCATTAGCAAGCCATGGATCCACGATAGGAGGCAATAACTTCGACCATCCACCAGAATCTAGAGTTCCCAATTCCATGGGGAGTGCAAGAGATACGCGGTGACTAGGAGGAGGCAAAAGATATGTTAAAAAGATGCAATCAAGACAGTAGCTCGCACAACTGCATAACAATTATAGAGCCAACATATCCAAGAAGAATATATCGAGCCACCACATGCAGAACTAGACGAAGTAAACATGGACGCGTTGCACCCAGAAAGAACATTGCTGGTTGGATCAGATTGCACTAGTAATCTTCGTCAGGAACTTATTCGGTTGTTGAGAGCTAACAAGGATTGCTTTTCTTGGTCTCATGATGACATGGTAGGTATAGACCAAATTATAATAACGTACATACTTAGTTTAGATCCTACCTATAATCCGGTTTAGCAGAAAATGAGGAAATTTGCCCCTGAAAAAAAAATGGATCATTAACAAGGAGGTGGACAGCTTACTAGCTGTAGAAAGGATCAAGGAGGTGAAATACTCATAATGGTTGTCCAACGTGGTGCTAGTCCCAAAAAAGAACAATAAAAAGAGGGTATTTGTGGATTTCACGGATTTGAACAAAGCATGCCCAAAAGATAAATGCCCCCATGACTCACATATATGCAATGGTGAACACCACTGCAAGTCATGCTCATCTTTCTAGACGTCTGGAGTAGATATAACCCCTGGAGTATATATAACCTGATTAAGATGCATCAAGATGACAAGGCGAACATTGTCTTCTTATCTGGACGAGGTTTGTATTGTTATAATGTTATACCTTTTCGTCTAAAAAAATTCAAAATCCACTTATCAGAGATTGGTGAACATGATGTTAAAGGAGCAAATAGGTCACACCATATAGGTATACATCGATGATATGGAGGTAAATTCGAAGCAAGCTTCCCAACACACAGACACCTGGCAAAAGCATTTGACACCCTAAGGAGGTACAAGATGATACTAAATCCCACAGAGTGTACATTTGGAGTATCATAAGGAAAATCTCTAGGGTACATGGTGACCTTAGGGGGATAGAGGCCAGCACGTAGAAATTCAAAGCAATATTGCAGCTGGATTCACCATAAAAGCCAAAAGACGTACAACTCAATAGGTTCATTTCAAGATCCTCGGACAGATGCATGCTATTCTATGATATACTGAGAAAGAGACAGAGGTTCGAATGATCCGAGGAGAACAAAAAGGCTTTTAGCGAACTAAAGTGTTACCTACGCACTCCTCTAGTGCTGTCAAAACAAGAATCGGAAGAACCCATGTACTTGTACCCATGGGTAAAAGAGGTGCACATAAGCGCATTGCTAGTTCGCCAGCACGATTGAGTGCAACACCCAGTACTATATTAGTAAGTCTCTTCTACCTTCAGACACCCGGTACTCGTCACTCGAAAAACTAGTTTTAGCACTTGTCACTGCATCTTATAACGATCGTTTCTACTTTGAGTCTTGTGTTATCTCAGTCATAACTTATTATCCTCTAAATACAATTATGAGAAAACCAGAGATATGAGGAAAGATGGCGAAATGGTCACTACACCTTAACGTCTATGACTTGAAGTTTGAACCTCGAACAACTATCAAGTCGCAGGGGTTGGCAAACTTTGTTTTGGATTTCAGCATAACCCTACTAACCCAAGCGGACAAGGATGTCTTGAATCTGGACGTAGATAAAGGCAATCAGCGTTGGATGTTGCATACAGATGGATCATCCAACATTAGGGGATTTGAAATAGCGCTAGTACTCAGGTCGCTACAAGGAGATCTAATAGCCAAGGCTGTATGTTGCCAGTTAAGAGCAAACAACAACATATACTTGAAAGTAACCAAAGAGTTGTCACTACAATTTGAAACATTCAATATCGACCGAATCCAAAGTGACCAAATTTTTGAGGAAGACGCCTTAGCTACACGGAGGGGTGTTAAGCTAGGTATTATATCAACTATATCTATTATCCTTGTCCTGGAGCCAGCTGGAGAAAAGAGGTCTGGTACACAGTGAATGCGGGAAGCATAGGTGCTTTGCAGTATAAGCCACAAGGAAGAAGCTCTCAACGTTAGTTGAATGTTCATTGTGTATAATTAAGTACCTCTGTAATTAGTAATTCAAGACAGAATCCGTAAATCAAGGTAAGGAGTTTGAACTATATGATATCATTATTACTAGGGTAGACAGTTGATTTAAAAAAGGAGTATCTTAGAATCACTCCCGACGTACAAGAATAGAGATAAAAATATCTCAAGTTGTCTACGCATGCAATTTGCCTTTCATTATTGCATTTCTTCGCGAAGTCTATTTCTTAACGGGTAAGAAATAGTTTTCCATAAATAGTGCTTGTTCATGCATCTTTATAAGATAAAAACAACTTCTAATCTCGTCTTACTCTCATACATAAATTTTCTCTATATCTGAGGTCATCTCAAGGCTTCAGAACGTTATTTTACCTACTGTTAGGGATATACTCAAGTCTCCATATTTTTAGGGCTGGAACAATTTAACATCTACACTTAAATTATTTGTTATGTTACCCATTTTTTTATAAGTTTTCAAATGCCATGAGTCTTACATGGACCGCATTTTTTTCTTCCGCTGCTACTAAAGAAGTACTGCGGTCCTTCCAATAAATTTTTCTTGATAATGAAAGGCATGTGTCAAACATTGTTTCAGTATATATTTGGATGAATGAAGGTGGGATGGCAAGATCCCCTATTTATAAGAGAGGGCTTAGCCATTCCAGGAAGACACTAGAACGTGGAAGCATCTAGAGTCTCTCACAGCAAGAAGGTTCGAGACTATTTTTCATAAGGCTAGAACATAAAAGTGCATTCTATAGTGTACAAGAATATCTTAAATTCCCTAGACATCTTCACTACATTCTAGAATATTTTCAGGAGATTATTGAAACTTCTATAATCTTCTGTAAAACATTGCTCCCTTGATCTTTTTGTACTCAAATGATGTTGTGCGCCTGGTTTCGCTGAGAAGGCCACCCTTAACATTAAGCTATAGTTGGTAGTCAGTCTATATATGAAACTAAAGACTGAAAAAAAGTCGAGTAATTGTACATTCGTATTTCAGAATTTGAGAAATTTGATTTTGGATTATTTGGATATCCATATAATTAAGCGTAAGAAATTTTGGAAAATTATTGTGAATATTCAGAATTTTCATGATTATATGGATCGATATTATGCAAAATATTCGCGAAGGACTCTTTTCAATTAGGATCTATTGCTACATTAACCACATTAAGTTGTGAATCATTTTTTTATATTTAAATTTAAAAAGTAAAGAGGCAAATGAGGTTGTGTATACGGCGAAAAAACAAATATGACTTACATTAATGAAAAAAATTGATCATTAATAAAATCAAAATAATTTATGTAGTATTACGTAGCATAGGGGAATATTTATATGAAAATAAAATCCTTTAACATAATGTTTTTAAAAAAAGGTTTTGATAGGATAGCGAAGTTGGCTATGGATCGGATTAGTCGTTTGTGGTAGATGCATACACTTTGCCAATTGTTTATCTTTTTATTTTTTGTGGGAGCATGCACGGTGCATGGATTATACATTTGTGTAGACGGTCGTCACCCTAATTTTGTTATAAAAAAAGGTCCTTAAAAGTAATTTCGACTTTTGTTTGTTCTCTAGTAATATTTGTTGCAGCTATGTTTCTAAGTTTATTTTCGAATTGACCGATTACAAGCAATTTGAATGGATAAGGTTGAGACCAACCTATAGGCAACACTCCTTTACTTTTCCACTAGTTTTCTATACGTCTAAACTTTATAATACCTTTCCCTAACTTCTTATTGTTTTTTTAATAGAGATCTTCGAACATATTTCATTCGCACGAAAGTTTAAGCTCAGATTAAGAACTAGTTTTTGTACCCATGAAAATCAAGGATGCATTTGAAATTAATTGTTTAAGTTTATGCATGAGTGTAACCTCGTTAGTATGAAACATGTAAACATCTTTGTAGCATGGTTTTGTCAACATAGATACACAAAGATATTATATTATATGGGCGAATAGACGTAATACCGGATAAAGGTAATATAGAACTACTTAACTAGACATTGAGAACTGTGATACAAAATAGACTGTGTTAATTGAAAATGTGGTAGATTGTTTCCCATTATCATTATTGACCAATATTTTTTACTTTTAATTTGTTTCTCATATACTTTCATGATTGTCATCATAAACCATGTCAATTTCACATAAACACCACTAATTGTCGGCCGTGTTTTTTTTTTTAATTTATTTGTTTTTCATTGCACCATAGTTTTTGTTGTTTCATAGGATAACATGGCTTTAAAAAAAGTATCCTTGTGGTGTTTTCTATGTTATCCTTGTACTATGATATTTTAATTAACAACGTTATATTATATTTAAAGTACTTTATATGGAAAAAAAATATTTTATTTTATTTTATTTTTTAAGCTCGTTTACTTATACGTAACCAATTCATTGGAATAAACAGGTACAATTATAAAACATAATATTTCACAATTAAATGACTATGATGTTGTAACTAGAAAATAGTAAAAGCTTATTTATATGATCAATTTATATGCCTGCACAATTTTCCACATGTCCTAAACTAGTAAAATAAGCTAAGATAACATTTACAATCATAGTAAAAATTATAGACTTATAGTGATCGAACGTGATTTATTTGTTTTATTTTTATGCGGGATAACTTATTTTAACAATAAAATCCTTGAATTAAAATTTAGATTTTAGTTTGATGTTTAATTGTTGTTTAGGCCGTTTAATTTACTTTAAAGTTAAAAGGGACAAATTTTAATGTTTGTGTTGCTCTAGACTTAATGCTACAAAATATTTATTTGAATTTTTTAAATTAAATAAGAAATAAAAAGAGGGAATGATGTAATGTGGTGCTTTTTTTTCCTTATTATTTTTTTTTTGCTTGTTGCTAATAAATGACTTTGTGTTATGGAGGTGAGTTTAGATAATTGAGAATGTTGACGTGACATTAGGATAGGTGGTTAGTTTGTCTTTTTATTACTATATCTAGATATATTATGGTATCAAATTGAGACTCGATTTTCAAAACCGAATCCTTGGTGCATGGTATTAAGAATCATATCAATTTTAGTTATTTATTTCTTTATCGTTTTGAAAGTACATCGTATATTTTAATTTATGTAATGTTTATAATAAAAATGTTTAATATGAAAGTTTTAGATACTTTTATCGATAAATTTACTTGTTTCAACAAAAATATAAATATCATTAAACTGCCAAATCAAGTCTTAAACTTGTGAAAAATTAAAAAGGTTATTTTTTGAACTATTATAATCATCATCATCCAATTATTTAAAAAACGTGTTTATGTCTTATATTACGTCATATTTAATAAAGATTTTGGTTTATAAATATTATTGCAAGGTATAATAGAAAGTTAATGTCATTGCAAATTATGATAAACATATATGTGCGCAACATTAGTTATTCTATTAAGTATGTCGTACGGGCCTATCATCTTCATATATAAGAATCTTTAATCTCCCGTGTTGGTAAAAACAATTGTTGTAACACCCCGGCTTAAACCCTGGGTCGGGAGCGGTCACTCACGGTAGCTTGCCAGGCTGTGTACATGGCCCACAAATCAACACGAATCCTTTTCAGCGCATTTTTTCCTCACTCATGCGCATCCCGAAAACCTTCCCATGAGGTCACTCATCTTAAGACTACTCTCAATCAAGCACGCTTAACTTTTGAGTGCTTTTGCATGGATAACCAAAAAAGAAAGTGCACTTTGTTGGTATGAGTAGTACTTTCAATCCCTTTAAGCACTAGTCATTTAAGCCTCTCATTGGACCTCTTCAAGAACGCAACATCCTCGTTGCGCCTGGCAGCATCTATCCTCAGCCATGCATTCCTACAATCCTCCACAGCTATGTGGGTGACCCGGATACCCCAGACGATAGGCTCACCGCACAATCGTTCGGTTACTCTGATACCACTTGGTACACCTCGGCCCAAACCCTGGCTCGGAAACGGTCACTCACGGTAGCTTGCCAGACTGTGAACATGGCCTACAAATCAACACGGATCCTTTCCAGCGCATTTTTTCCTCAATCATGCGCATCCCGGAAACCTTCTCAGGAGGTCACTCATCCTAAAAATTCTCTTAGTCAAGCACGCTTAACTTTTGAATGCTTTTGCATGGATAACAAGAAAAAAAAAGTGCACTTTGTTGATATGAGTAGTACCTTCAATCCCTTTAAGTACTAGTCATTTAAGCCTCTCATTTGACCTCTTCAAGGGGTTACTCCACGCATGCAACATTACAATTGTTCTATTAATGTTAATTATTAAGCTCTAGATTGGTAATATGTTATAAATAATAAAAGGCAAAAGTTGCTCAATGCTTGCTATTGTTTCGTCGAATTCTAATTCTAGTACTTGATTATTAATCTATTTTTTTGCGGAAAAGATATTTAACTGTTATGGCTTTTTAATTTAAAATTGGTATATATATAATCTACAATGAGCAAGTTCTTTTTTAAAAACCCTAATTGATCAAATAAAAGTCGTTAACATAAAAGAAATTACGTTTTCCAATTCTCAACTTTCATCCACGGCTTGTCGTATACTCCCGGCCCTTTGATTTTTACTTTCATATAATATGATTAAGGTTCTTTTTTTTTCGAAAGAAAGGGACTATTTCATATAGAAATGTCGCTTGCTTTTACACTATTGTTGGAGGTAGGTGGTGATAGGTGTTTAGTGTGGTGTATCATCTCATATAACTTTAAATGTAGTTTTTTATCTGTCTGATATATGCCCTAATTAACTTGCTTTAAACTCTTAGGATTTTCTACATAGTATCCCTGTATTTTTGCGATTTCTACATGGTACCCCTTCCACTTTTCGAAACATACGTGGTACCCCTAACTTTTAACATTAACCATCGCCGTAACCCTAAACTTTTATTCCGTTAATTTGTTCCGTTAATTTATGACATGGTTGCTTATTAATCATTTAATTTGACTTAATCACATAATTAACATCTAAAAATATTATTTTATTACGAAATTAACATTATACCCTCATTATTTCGCTCACATGAAGCATCATAACATCACCCATTACCACCCTCACCCCACCTAAAGCCACCTTAAAAATACCCCATCGTCCCTCTGTCCCACTTCTACTTCTACTTCCATCTAATATCCACCTTCTTACGTTCCTATTACCAAAAAGCCCCACCTTATGCGCTTTAATTACAACGTTGTGTAAATCTAGGCTATTCATAACTAAAGTATAATTGGTGGCGCAAAGTTTGTGCTAATGAGTCGATTGTGGTTGAGGAGATGACATGGTGTTAGGATTTGTATAGGGTGATTAGTGACAATGCAAGAACTAGAAATCAACTGAATGATTATTGGCAAGAGTGGTGATGGCGAGAATGGAAATCAATATAATGGTTATTGGCGAGGGTGGTGGTACGATAAGAGCGAGGCAAAAAGTTAGTGGTGGTGCTATGATGAGTAGGCAAAAGGTGGTGGTGTGACATTTGCGGCGAGGTGAGGAGTGGTGCGACGAAGACAAGGTTAAGTGGTCTACTATTAATTGCCATTAGTGCTAAAGAGGGATTGATGGTAGTTTAGCCATTACTTAACGAAAAAATTATACAAATATTGACGAAAAAAAAGCTAAGGGGTACAATGATAACTATTGATTAAAGTTAGGGGTATCAGGTATGTTTCGAAAAGTGAAGAGGTACCACGTAGAATTTGCAAGAACAAAGGGGTAATATATAGTAAATACCTAAAATCTTTTACTTGTATATTTTGGTTAATCACGAAACTCGTTGCTTATCATATTGCTCATAGTGTTACATTTTAAAATTAAACCAAATAGGCGTTTGTTATATATTAGATTAGGGATTAAACGTTTTAGAAAAATCGTAAAAAAATCGAGTTGTGGAGCAAATTGAAACATTACGATAAAGACAATATAATATAACATTAAACAAAACGAACTCTTATTTAGTATCTTGTTGGACTCAACATTTAGCTAACATTTAGCTAAATCCGCGTTAATGCCACCATTTATGTACCTCTCTATTCTTATCCATGACATATAAGTATGGATCCTCTCCATTTCTATAAAAGAAATGGAGGTTCATTACTTCTCGACGGTTCGGATTAAATTTGTGTCCCTTCGAATGGTTGTATCTTTTCTTGAAAATGAACAGGTAAATGAATGTGATTAGAATATATATTATAGTAATGTTTTTGAGAGAAAATGGACAAAGAGAAATGGAGAGGATCAATTCCCGTTACATATGGACTAAGCTTTGTTCGAAAGCAACTGATAGCCACAACTCTTAAAACCCACACCCACCTATATATCACGATTTTTTGTTTGATACCGTCTTAAATAGTATTATGGTAATTAAATTACCGTAACTTATCCCAAATTCTCTTGGGTGACGGTCGTATGTGTGACCGGTAGAAACTGACAATTTTTTGATAAATAGTGACAAATATTTGATAAATAGTTACCACTTTTATCACTAAATAATTACTCTTTTTTCAAAATGATCACTTTATACTTCAAATTGGTCACTATTGACCAAAAGTGGTAACATTTTACAAAAAAACAAAACACGAAAAATAGCACATGATGCAGCTAGTAAAGCAATATGAGCTACCATTGTACTTGCTGCCATAAAACGAAAACAAAAAAAAATTATCTCCCTCTTTTATCACCCACTATAACTTGTTCATCACCAACTCAAATTAAAATTATAAACCCTTAAATATTGAAAACCACAAACAAAAGCTAGTAACCCTAATTTCCCTTCAACTTTAATGCATTTTCAATTGAAAAATTAAGTGAATATAGTATTAGATACAAAACCCTCAAATTAAACCCTAGAATTTCAATCTCGAATTTGTATTGTTGTGAATTTCTTGTAATCTTTCGTGTTGTGAGAAATCAGCAAGGTTGTGAATTTGTATTTACGAATTACTATATAGGTTACCTGATTTTATAATTTAAAAGCGAAAAAGGTCGGTGATGGCCTGATTGGCATTGTTAATGAAGGAGAAGGAATAAGGTTTTAAAATAAGGAATTATATTACTGCATAGGTTACCTAATTTTATAGGTTAAAAATTATATGAGTGTTATATGAGCGAAGGAATGCAACAACATAATGTATTTTGAGTTAAATTGAAGTTTGGATTAATTTGGGAAGACTAGGTACAGTTTAGATTATTCCCATAAATTAGCCTTATATTCTATTCATTTCAAGTTTATGCCTTATATTTAAAGTTCTGAACCAAACGCAAGTTTGAAGTTTTTTTTATATGAATACAATTCTTGTTTTTTTTTCTTAACAGAAATTGTTGAATGTTCATTTGCATATCAACGCGGCGGGAGCGTTTGTGTTCTAAAAAGTTCCATAAGACTTATATTGGGTAAGTTATTGTGATGAATAGTTTACACGCAATGTCATAATTTATTCATGTGTTAGTGTGCTACGATATGTTATTTATGTTATTTCACAATATTTATATTTATGTTTATTTTTATTAATTATGGGAACAATTTCTCTATTTATAAAAGGAGATTTTTTTATAAACTCTTCTGATTGGTACCTTAAATTTATGAATTTAAAAGACATTCTCACCTCTACACCACCACACTCCATCAATTCCTTTCATTTTATTTCCACTGAATCTGTTAAGTATGACCTTAAAATTTACAATTACCCTTTATATTGTCTAATTATTTTATCATCTCCACACATAAAATCACAAAATGTAAAATAAGACACGTTTTAGATCACAAAATTATCAGATTACAAAAGTCATTTATTACTTAAACAACTAATAAACTAATATTACCATGATATAAATATATAATCCATTAAGAATTAATCCAATCTTGCAGCATAATAATATACATGACAACAACTAAAATTAGAACGTTTGTTGCGAAAAAATAATAATAATGTACTAATGGAAGCATAGGTTTTAAGAAAACACAGAAAAGGAAAGGGTAGTATTAAAATGGAAGAACGACCACTTGAGTATTAAACGTTAGTTGGGTGGATGGGGTCTTATCATCACAATGCCATATTGTGTAAATATGTAAGCCAGGTTAGGAGTATTTGGTCTTACTTGTTACCCAAAAAGGAATGAATATTTTGGTTTGGATGGTCAGAATAAGGTAAATGTTACGTTTTCTTTGGATGGGAGGGAGTAGAATACTTACAAGTTTAAAAGAATTTCGTGTAGGAAACTACTTTTTATCATTAATTATATCGAGGGATTGATCTTTTTTGTACTGTTATGTAATCTGTTTTGAAAGGGAATTTATATTAACCTTATATACTTTAGTGATGAGTATTGAAAGAAAACATTAAAGTTAATGAAAGTTATGACAAATTAATGAAGGAGTTGTAGTTATGATGAAAACAGTATCATTTATGATGAATTAATTAGGGAAATTAGAAAACATTATATTTAATGAAGGAGTGATGAGTTCGGGTTCGGCTCGCATCGTTATAATCCATCCCTCTCATCCAAATCCCTACACCCTCAATTTGCTAAGCAAATAAATGATTCATTTTATTTATATATTTTTAATTTTCGAAACATTTACGCTGTACTCCAGATATTTTCCACTTTGCATAAGATACTCTTATTTTTTTTAATAAGAAAACTTTGAGAGGATATAACTCATGGTTGCGAGTTCACAATACCATTATTTTTCCAAATCAATTTTCCTTATGAGAACAACGATCTAAAAAAATTGGCACATTCGGAACTCCCGAATAGGATTTGTTGTCGGTCATAGTTTTTCATCGAACAAAATTTGACCAACCATATCTCTTATTCAAGACTTCATAAAGTGAAGATTTTTTTCCAATTAATCGTTTTACATGATCTTCAATTTGGAAAACAAAGATCGATTTCAGAACTCATAATCAATGGTTAAGGTCAGTTTGTCAACGTTTTTTCCTGAAACAAAAAAGGAATCACGAGTTATGGTTAGTCAATTTTTGATGTCTTTCTCCATGTGTTTGGAAATGTTAGTGTCCCACATCGGTCGATTTAGAGTGTGAGGATACTATTTCATTTATACTTGTGAGTTACTACTCACATGTTTAAGGGTTGGTCTCTAAACCTTCTTTTATAAGTTTACTCTGGAGTAGTCAACAAATTTGACTTAAGACTACCATGTTTTTATTTGTATAAGAACATGTATTTTGAAAATGAAAACTTATTTTGAAATTTTGTTGTAGGTTTGGGGATAAGCTTCATAACCTTAGGCATGGGTATAACCTGGATATGGTTAGCGATACGAAAGCATCGACTACTTAAGCTGAAAGAGAAGTTGTTTACAAAAAATGGTGGCTTGCTATTAAAAAGACGGCTTTCTTCCATTAGTGAAGGTGGCTCACAACCTATAACAATATTTACACATAATGAGTTAAAGATGGCCACAAATAATTTCAGCGACGATTGCATTGCCGGTAGGGGAGGTTCAGGGATCGTTTATAAGGGGATTTTAGCTGACAAGAGTTTAATAGCAATTAAAAAGGCTATAATCATGGATGAAAATCAAATTGAACAGTTTATTAACGAGTTGTTAATTCTTTCACAAATAAACCATAAGAATGTCGTCAAGCTTTTGGGTTGTTGCTTAGAAGTTGAAGTTCCTCAGTTAATTTACGAGTTTGTACCAAATGGTGCATTATTCAATCACATTCACAATACTGTACATGGGTCTTGGCTCGATTGGAGCCATTGTTTGAGGATTTTTTCCGAGATTGGAAATGCACTTGCTTACTTGCACTCTGCAACTAATTTTCCCGTAGTTCATAGAGATATAAAATCTGCAAATATTTTGCTAGATGAAACTTACACCGCTAAGATATCTGATTTTGGAGGATCGAGGCTAATACCGTTAGATCAAACAAAATGGGGCACTGCCGTTCAAGGAACACTAGGGTATCTTGACCCTGAATACTTGTTTACAAGTGAGTTGTCCGACAAGAGTGATCTTTATAGTTTTGGGGTACTAGCTGCGGAGCTCTTGACTCGGAAAAAAGCAGTATATCCTGTAAATGGATCAGAATTTAGGAATCTCGCAACCGATTTTGTTGGATCAATGATCAAAGGTAAAGTTTCCTTAATTTTGGATCCACATTTGGTGACAGGGGTTGCTATTGAAGATGTTATGTTTCTCGTTGAACTTGTGAGTCAATGTCTTAGCTCAAAAGGTGAAGATAGGCCAACGATGAAGGAGTTTGTTGTGCAATTGGATAAACTAATAAGTAAGGTATGATATTGCGGCTGATTCACTTATGTTTAAATGTATGTTCACATAAAAGAACAATTTGTTTTCATGTTGAGAATACTTAAATATTAGTATTGGTAACAAAAGTATTTGTTGTTTGAATTTTTTTTTTATTTTTTTTTTTACTTTTAAGATTTTCAGAAACATTAATTTTCTACTTCTATTTTCAAAATAATTGTTATTAATTAGTATTTTAAATTGAATTTTGTTTTCAGTCAACCACAAATCATTTTGGGATTAAGGACCTGTTGTTGTGGTGGTGATGTATTATTTGATAAATAATGTAAACATCATAATGAAAAAGTCTTCACCTTCAAAAAGGTAAATGAGATGGAAAAAACACGCACATGTGAACCCCTTGCGATAGAGGTAAACAACTTACACGAAACACGCAGGAAATTTGCGAGTTTTAAAACCCTTATAACTAAAGTACGCGGAGTCACCAAACCAAAATGATAACAAAATATAAAATTAGCTGCATGGGGGGAACTAAGTTCCTCAAAACAAAAGGTAAGTCCAAAAACTAAGTCTAAGAAACGTAGGGTAATCATCAATAATGTCGACGCCCGCTAGATCTTACAAGTCCAACCCAAAAGAGCACCGACCTCAACATGTTCATTCATGAAACATGAATGCCACAGTCAGTGGGGAGTAACTCGGGGTTCTTCCTGCCACATTACAAGAAAACAACGACAATTAGAGCATATAAGCATACATAATAAATATATAGTACAAAATAAATTAAATGAGAGATATTAAGTGATAACATGAGCATGTGAGTACTTCTCGAGACAAAGCAATGATAGAACTCAATACGAGACAATACTAAATAGCTTGCATCTCACCTTTAGTATTCATATGATTAAAGAGGTTAGCAAAGGGGAAAACAATGCAAAGGCACAACCAATAAATAGATACATTAGGCATAACCACGAAAATCACCAAATAATATAGGCATGAGTAGGGATGACAATGGATCCCGGATCCTGTCAAGAGCCTAAGATCCGGATCCGAATGGATCGAATTTGGATCGCAATATTTTAGATCCAGTGGATATGAATATGGATCGGATCCATATACGTAAAAATGGATCGGATATGGATCCATACTGTCGAGATCTAAATCCTACCCTAAATCCATTTTTATTTTAATTTGAAATAAAAATTAAAAAACAAGTTACAAATAGTAAAACTGTATCTATTTCTTAAAAAATTTCGTACACTAAGCTATGAATATTTTCTCATTAATTATTTTCGTTAGCAAAAAAATTCTTTTGTATCGCTACTTTATTTTTATGAAACTTTATTTCGATATCTTTACAAACTTATTTTTAACATTTCTATTTTAATGCACAAAAATAGTATGTTAAGTTATAATACAACCCTAAAACTAATATTTTAATATTTTCAAAGAGATTTTTTTTTATATAATAAAAAGGATACATGATAGATCCAGATCCAGATCCAGTCCAGATCCACATGATCTGGATATGGATCTGACAAATTAGACTCTGTGGATATAGGCCGGATCTGGATCTCTATAAGATATAAGGATATGGATCTTAATCTATCATATCCAGATCATATCCATTGTCATCCCTAACATGATACACATCATCAAAACAATCCAATAATACTCTCACGATAAATGAAATGTACAAACTATCGACATTAACCAAGACTATACCAAATCTCGGGATGAACGTTTTCTCGAGACCGTATGCGATGATAATTTCGCATACTCAAGACTCTAATCCTTCCGGCAGTACAACTATAATATAATACGATCATAGTCTAAACTTGTCCAGACGATAGGGATGAATGTTTCCCGATTCGACAAGCGACAAACATATTGCATCTGAGACTCGATACATGGTACACATACCCTAACCAATAGTGGAGTAACCGCAAACCGAAAACATAGCACACATACTGTAACCAAAGGTCCGAAGAAGGGCGGAAGAGTATCCTCAATTCAGAAACATGGCACACATATCGTAACCAAAGGTCCGAATAAAGGTTAAAGAACGTCAAGGTAGAAAACAATCAACAATAACACCACCTCGCATGAATACAACATTATGTTTGACGGTCGGGTCGATCAACGTTATGCGTTCGCCTCCCAACAACGTTGTCATATTCACGTTATCGTGTGCCACAAGCACACGAGAATATATCTTCATCCCTTCGACCATAAGTTCGGCAAGTATAAGAGTACAAACAGCTGATTAGAGTTCAACTCCATCCAAAAATCACGAGACAATCGACTACTCAAGGTAAAGACTAATATGCATGAGAAAATCATCCAAGAATCGTCATTAAACATGTAAATGGAACACAAACAATGTGTTTCAATGATGAACTAACATGACACACACAAGCATTAGAAAAAAATTTTAGTTCATAAACAACAAGATAAAGTAAGAAAATAGGGTCTAGAGATCAACCCCGAACTTAGACATAAACACAGCCAAAAAAGATAAGCATTGTGATTGAGCACCACTCATTTCTCTCCGGAGGAGATAAACACGACATTAATAAGATGCGCACTATGATTTGCGCACGCCATAGCCTTCTCTAGAATAGATAAGAACGGTAAAAAAGATAGGCATGGTTTACTGCATTGTGCGGCCAGTTTCGTAAAATGGTCATATCTCCCTCATTTCTTGGTCAATAAGGGTGTCTGACCTACCGTTAGAACCGCAAGAGGACAAGATAAACCTTCTAAGTAGAATTACATTAATATCATATCTAAAACTTGAGTTATGATCATTTAAGGTCGGCCCTTCATAGAGACGATTTACAAACTTGTTATTCTCCTTCCAATTTTCATTCCAACTTTCATGTAACTTGTTTAAACATGTTAATAACTATTCCAACACCTAAAATGAAACATTTAACTACCAAAGAGGTTTTCCCAAGCCACATACATGCATTATAAACGGTAAAACACGATCAATCGCCAACAACACAAAACCCTAACTTTACCCAAATCGTTCCAACTTCAATGTTGGGCACAATAACACTAAATTAACATGGTTATTCATCAATAAGTGTAATACTAGCATATTGGTGACATAAAAAACATGGAGTGAGTATAATAATGATTAAATGACAACATCAACACATCTCATTCTTATACTCACTCAATAACACATTTAATCTCTCTTTATGAACCAAAACATCAAACAACATTCAAATGAGCACTAACATGGTGTTTATCAACTTGTGAGGCATAAGAATTGAATACATACATAAAAGAGGATTCCCAACACAAATTAGTCACAAAGTCCACAACTTTACGCAATTTCATTATGAACATATAAAGATACCTTCTTTTCATCCATAATTACATAATTCACCATCCAAAACACACCACAACATATGAGTCACATACAATCCATCCAATATACAACAATCATATTCATAAAATAAGAACACAAAATGAAATTATCTTTCTCATGTGAATCTATTCTAAGGCACATAATTAAGCAAATAAAGTAATGTCGAATAACTCGTCTACATTGCCTTAATAGATCTTCTGGGACTCTAAATCCTCTTCAATCAAGTAGTAATCCTTCTTCAGCTCTTCAAGATCTCCACCTAAATAAGAAAAACACATAATTCTACGAAATCCTAATCTAAGAAAAATATGGGATTTTCGAAAATTAGCAAGAGTGGAACTTTCTTACTTAGAAAGAAAGAGAACGAGGAGAGAAAGATATTGGCGTGAGAATCAAGATACTTGATGAGAAAATGAAGAAGTTAAGAAAGTTTTATGTTCTTAAAAAATTGGGGTTTAACAGAGGATTTGGACGTTCAAGGGGGAAGAAAGATTCTGAAATTTTAAGATTGTAGGGATAAGGGAGATGGGTTGATTTAAGGGTTTAAAAGCCAATGTGAAAGGACCAAAAGGCTCAACTTAGCCTAACACCAAAGTAGATCAATTTCCACTGAATTTTCGCGTATATCCATTTTCGGACTCCAAACGAATGCAAATGAAATGGTTTCTACCCAAATATGCTAAAAACGATTTATCAATAAACTAACGCTAAATATAAAAAATTAAAATATTAAAATCCTAAACCGTAATAGCGGCACACAGTGGTGTGTATATATATATATATATATATATATATATATAATCTATATAATATATATATATATATATATATATATATATATATAGAAATTGCATCCGGTGAGTACACATATATTAGGTGAGTACGTCCCGTGAATAAGGACCATTAGATCTTATGATGAATGAGTGGCTGAGATTGAATCTCCCATAATATAACTTTCATATAAATACCTCAATTACCAGCTATGTTCATCATAATTGATATTCACTTTCTCTCTCTAAATTACATCTCTCTAGCTCTCCTTCTGCTCTGTTATACGTCTTCATCAGTTCTTCTGCTCCTGCAAATTAAACCTCACTAATTCAATTTCTGATTCATTCAATTTCTTCTTCAATCATCAACAATTTCCACAAATTAATTCAATCGCAAATTTATCAGCAATTGACTCTCAATTCAATTTTCAATTTTGCACGACTTTTTGTTTCCTCGTTTTGCATGTCAATTTCCGCTCCTTATTTCCGTCCTATTTGATCTTGCTTTCATATTTACTGTTCTTAATTTCTTCATTACTACAATGGCGACAAATTATAGCGAATTCCCCTTACCTACAGGTATATTCCTTCCTCACTTCCTTCCGCTCTTATTTTCAATTTCTTGATTTTCTGTTAGTTTCTTTTTAAATGATCACTGTCATGATTTCGCAGTTTAGGACGTTTCTTAATTTTCGTTACTTTGCTTTTCAATTTTATCACGGTTTTGTTCAATCGAATTCGCAGTTTGTTGCTTTTCACATCACACTGTTACATGTTTATCGAACACTTTCTAAATATGAATTTTCTTTACACTTCCGCTTTCGTGCCATCTGTATCCTGTTTCTTTTTCCGCCTTTAATAGTAACATTGTTACTGTATTATGTCTACCAGTTCATTACCATACTGTTACTGTATCGTTGTTGCTGTAAAACACTGCTACCTCTAATGTTTCCACTTGCGCAACATATTGTCTTACTGTCTCAGTGTTACTGTACCATTGTTACTATACCAACACCGCTGTATTATCAGTTATTTGTTGTTCTATTTTCACATCTTTTGCGTTTTTACATGGACAATAATCTTTTATTTTCCCTTTTGCCTTACAGAGTCCACCAGTGTCAATACAGTCCATTCGACACCAATCGTACAACACGATCACACTGCCCAATCAAATAATCAACTTGTTCTCTCTCATACTCCTAAGGGAAGCGAGCAATGGATTAGAGTAGTTGAGAGTAAGTTCACTCCAACAGTTGGTACAATCTTCCCCTCACTTGAGGCAGGTATAGAGTTCTATAATGTTTATGCTCGAGCATGTGGATTTACTGTGACAACCCTCGCGAATGCGGAAATATAAAACCTACAAGCATGTGAAGTAAATTGCGGAAATACGGTATTTTAAAAACTTTTATACATGCAAGATAGATAAAACGAGGAGTGTCAAAATATTACAAACTAAGTGCGGAATATAACAAAGAGACGGAGTCTCTCAAAATGTTAGCAAAGAA
>JAIUZE010007987.1:0-17161 GCA_022085475.1 Heliosperma pusillum | reverse complement strand
CACTATATTCAAGTGTCTCGTTAGCTCTCGCATTGGGGCCTGGGTTTGGCGGTATTGGCTCTGTCAAGTACTTGAGCTGATCGTCAGCAATCGCAGCATTCCTTAATGCTGCCTCCCAGTCCGCAAAGTTGGACCCGTCTTTCTTCAGTCGCGTGGACTGATTCATGTGGTCCATAAAAGCTTTAAGCCAGGATTCGCGCGTGAGCATGGCACTTGGCATAGGGATATCAATATTTCCAGCCATTTGTTATATGCAGTATTATCAATATGAACGAGTTCTACACTCAAATAGAAGCAAAAACATAATAAGCATACTCATCGATTTGAATTTAAGTCTAGTGCAAAATTTGTAATGCAAAGACTCGAGCATTTATACAATTGACCTCCCTCAAGAATTATATAAATGATCCCAAGACTCAATTATCTGTAAATTGATAAGCCAACCTCTTGGCTAATTCTACCTTTAGAATTCTTGGTCGATAAAATTTTATCTATAGTCCATCATAATCACGAGAAACTCTTTGGATTATAATGTTGAGGTAAAATAAGTCAACACATACTACTTACCCAACGTAGAAGGGGTCATATGGAGAGTAAGGTCCTATATGCCTACCGACGAAGAAGGGATTCATAGTAGTTTGGCCTATAAAGACTAGTCTCAATTTTAGGTTTAGAGGAAGATCCCATCAAATTTATTTTAATTCAATTTTAAGTGAACTAATATCTAGCATGCGAGAATGAATAAACTAAAATGATGGCTTAAATTCGAGTGACATCTTTATGTCCATGATAACTAACATTCAAACTATATGAGTCAATTTTCATGCATTTTAGTAGGAGGTGGTTTGGTTTAGGCGGAATATGATGCACTAACTATCATGTGATGAAAAAGCAACAAGAACGGAAAAATACATAAAAATATTACAAAGTCCTAGTGTGGCCTATCTACCAAAATGAACAAAATACAACTTTGGAATCCAACCCATTTGGACCCGAGAAGCTTGTCTTGATGTTCCATCTTGGTCCATGTAGCGGGAGTGAGCAATCCGATATCCATCTTTAGTCTTCTCAAAATACATTTAATCAATTACAAAAAATAAACCTATTTACATTCTAATTTAAAAACGTAATTTAATGAAAAATAAAATGGAGATTCGAGATCTCAAAATTACATCAAAGATCATGTTTCCATCATTACGAAAACATGATCAACTAAGGCCACACTAGGTAATACAAATTACAACCGATTGCAAAAACATAAATTAAACCATTCAACCATTCATTCAAGAAGATAAAATGCATCAACTATAAATTAATCATTCAAGACATAATTCTTTAATTATGAAGAGTAATTTATCCAAACCACATTTTAAAATGATCAAAATTATGTGACAATTCCTTAATTAATCACAATAACCCCAACCAAACATAATCCAATTTTAATTCATATTCTTTAACATGAATTAATACAACATTATTTTAAACCTCTTTAAAATAATTGGGTATCCAATTATTGTGAACTTCTTCACAATAATAAACGAAACATTATCATTATAATGAATAATAATATAACTTTCAACCAAAATAAAAAAAAACGAAACAGGTTTTTTTTCTCGGCAGCCATTTTTTTTTTTAAAATATACAATTTAATTTGATGTTACTAATATTTTCAAGATCGGTACAAATTATCAACATCTAATCATTATTAAATATCGATACAAACTAGATGATTCAATTTAACAATTTAAAATGAATATCTAAAACAATGAATACCGAAAAATATATAGCAATGAACATTCAAATCGATTTCCATTTACATTTTAATTTAATCCTTATTAAATCAAAACAACTACAAATTCATCATGTTATCGTCTTAACTATTTAAAACAACAATTATAATGAAACAAAATGGAAAAACAAGGCAAAAAAATTTTTTTTATACGGATGAACAGTATGGATGAACAGTACAGACGAGATTTTTTTTTTTTTTCTCGGAAGAAATCAAAAAAATAAAATAATAATTCTAATATTATATTTCATCAATTATGAAACCATATAAAATAATTTCGTAGCCCATGGCTCTGATACCACTTGTGAGAAATATTGGTATATTTCGTCATTAATTTACGGATTATAACGAAACTATAGTATATGAATTACGAGTCATAAATGAAATTGCATAATATAAAATTATAGGAATTTAGAATTAACCTTTGGTCCTAGCAAATTTGGCCTATGAACAATATCGAAATCGATATTCTCCTAATTGTTGCACTCAAGATGCTCCGAGATATGCCTTGCTTGTGATAGAATTTTTAAAGAAAAGTTACTGCTAATTTTTTCTTTTTTGTGATGATGAATGATAGAGAGAATTAGAGAGAAAAATCTGAATTTTTCCTTTCTCTTTGCTCTATTTCGGCCCTGACCCTCAAGTGGTAGAAGGAGGAGTCTCTCCTCTTTTCACTACTCTTGTTATTAGGGTTTTTGACCTAGTTACCATAAGGGAATAATAGGAAATATTTTCTCTTATATTTAACTCTTATTAACCGAAAATTAGGAGGAGAAAAAGACTATTTTCTCCTTCCTTTTTCGGTTATATTAGCATGTAATATAATATATACGTCAACTATAAATATCCGTATATTTATAATTTGCTAATTAAATATAACATATTATGTTTAATTACGAATTAACAATGTAATTCGTTTAAGCTTATATTATATATATTGATTAAATATAACGGTTTATATTCAATTACGAATTACATTTAATTCGTCTGAGCTAATATTATTTTATCGTTATTAAATAATCGTATCATCATTACATTGACTAACCTTTTAGTCATATACATCGACTAACCTTTTAGTCATATAATAAGGCATCAATATGATTATATTATTCATATAATCACATCTCTCAGACACATCCTTTAGGTGTGACTTTTAGAGACATGTTGATCACCGTCATTAAAATGACAATAACGTCAAACTCATAGCAAGCCAACCGTTATCGATAAACGTTAATCAGCTGATAAGAATACTAAGTATACCCTGTGAACCTGTAAGAGATTTATTCATGTTATCACACTAGCTGTGGAGGACACTAGCTCCAACAATCTCCCACTTGTCCTTGCAAGTGTATGTGCGATAACCCGATTATCATATCCATACATTTCTCCCACTCAATGTAAAACAATTTGCAAAGTCCGTATTTACAAAGGTCGAATTTTACAAGCGATCAGTATCAAGAGTGGTTTTCCCGACTAGAGAGTAACTTAACTGATAAACGAATCATTATTCGAGCATGGCCATGCATTTCTATACAACTCCTCGAGTGGCCCTGAGAAATAACAAAACCTGATAAAGGTTGGATATTTTCCTCAACTCGAATCCTGCAGATACAAGCACAGTATGAAATGACCCAGTAAAAATCTACTTTGAGGGGAAAATCCGAGAAAGCATATGGAGACTTTTGCTGATTACTGCTCTTCTATTTCAGTTTCTAAAGGGGTGACACAAGACAAGATCAAGGAGGTCTTGTTCCCTTTTTCTCTTACCGACAATGCCAAAGATTGGTTGAAGAATCTGAATAGAGAAGAACTTGACATTACTGACTGGACTACACTTGCATTGGCCTTCTACAAGAAGTATTTTCCACCATAGAGGACGAATGCTTTGAGGGGTAAGATTATAAATTTCTAGCAGACAGTTCATGAAAATCTCTATGAGTCCTGGGATCGATTTAAGACGCTAGTGAGGTCTGTTCCTCACCATGGGTTCGAACAGTGGTTTCTATTTAACCAGTTTTACAAATCCAAATTCCACAAAGTAAACATTCCTGCTAGGGTCCAACATTTAAAGACAATAGATTCCTAAGTAACCTCTAAAGCAACCACTATAACCCTCAACAACAACAACTATCATTACGCTTAGTTTGATCCTCAAAATGATATTGCATCATCAAGTTTCATAGTCTAAAACCACTAAGAGAGGAGTTTATCCTCAATTCCTTATAATCAACTAAACATGAAACTAGCTCAATAGGGTGGGTAGATACCATATTCGAAACATCTTCAAAACACACCTACTAGCTCCTCACATTAGCTAATAAGAAAACCACCTCACAAGAGATCGAGTAGGGAATACGGATATGATACACGGAACGCTAGGAGACATCATCAAAAGACTACGATATGATGGAAAAGACGAAGGGGGAAAAGGAGAACGAGGTTGTTCTTAGGAAGTGAACCTACCAGTCATGATCTCCGGGTGAGCATTAGCTTCGGCTCGGCTGAGTACGTAGATGGATCCTTTAGCTTTGGCACCGGGTGCGGGAGTCTGACGATCGGGGCACTTACGAAAACGGTGACCCGGCTTCTTGCAGAAAAAGCAAAAGAGGGGCCTATCATAACATCCAACTCCGGGGTGAACGGGTTTCCTACAATCGTCACAAATTCGTCCTTGAGTTTGAGCTTGAGGGAGAACATTGGGCTTAGGAGCCGCATTTGAGTTAGCTTGAGGGTGATAAGGAACAAGTGTTCTTGGATTGGAGTTTGAGGGAGCATTGAAACGCCTCTTGTTAGCATAGGCATTAGAAGAAGAGGGAGTGAAAGATCTTTTGTCATGAAAGTTTGACCTTGGATTGAAAGAGGGGGAAGGAAAGGGATTCTTCATCTCCGCTTCATCTCTAACGGCCTTCATGGAAATCTCAGGCCAAAGGGCATTATCATACAACTCCTCGAAAGAAGTAGAGCTCCTCCTTACCTTACTTTGAAGCAAGGCACTAAGCTTATTACGGTAGTAAAAAGCTCGGTCCTCATCCTCCTTGATGAGTCTTGGTGCAAAGTGAGCAAGTTTGTTGAATTGAGTGGTGAAATCTTGAACCGTCAAGTCACTTTGTTTGAAATCGATGAATTCCTTGAGTCTTTGCTGTTTGAGCTCTTTGGGGTAAAATTGGTCTTCCACGAGAGCCTTGAAACATTCCCAACCGAAATGGATTTCAAGAATAGCGGTGGGATTAGTTATCGACCACAAATTGTCGGCTTCCCTCACCAGAAAGTGCTTAGCGATCCTTACCTTGTCCTCTTCAAGGACTTGGTATAAGTCAAATTGCTTCTCCATCTCTTGAAACCATTCCGAGAGCTCGGTGGGTCCGGCTCTCCACCATAAGGTGTAATCTTACTCCTGGCTATCTGGCTAGCCACCCAAGCGTAACCTCCTTGATGATTGTCTTCTCTATGAGGAGGGACTTGCTCGGCGTGAGCATTAGCCGCATCTTGTTGGTTTCTCAGCACTTGAGTAAGAGCCTCAAGAATGAAGTTCTCCACTACTCGAGGTCTAACCATCTTGATAAGAGACAAAAACAAACAAGTTAATCCTAACACTTAGCATAAACAAAGAGACTACCAAGTAAAGTCCTTTCTTTCTACCCATCTCTCATTTACTATTTCAAGGTCAAGTAGTTTAAATTTAGGGTTCACGTGTGTGCGTCGGGAGCGTCATAGGCTCTGATACCAACTGTGACAACCCTCGCGATAGCGGAAATAAAACATAACAAGCATGCGATTTATATAGCGGAAAATACGGTATTTTTGAAACCTTTTTACATGCCAAATAAAAATACGAGGAATCTCAAATATATACAAACTAAAGTAGGATATACTACAAAGAGACGTAGTCTCTCAAAACGTGATCAACATATAGTTATTAGCAAAAAAGCTAAGAGACGTATAGGGGTGAATCGTCAAGGCCAACTCTCGCTAGCTTACACCCGAACCAAAAAACAACTAGCTAAATCCATCCAATCAAGCAACCTGTTCATCCATGAAAAACATGAACGCCACAGTCAGTGGGGAGTAACTCCGGGTTCTCCCAGCCATATCACAAATGACATACTTAAACGGAAATACATAAGTAGAAGCATGCATATATATATATATATATACATGTGAATTACGAAAAGGATAAATAGGCAATTCAATATTTAAGATATAGGAACATGAAGTACAAAACCGTAACCATCATGTTATAGACAAACTCGGGGAAGACACCCTTAGGCAACTATATACTTACTAGGGCTTACATCTCACCGTTAACGGCATATACTTGATAAGATAGAGACTCGACATATAAACAACGTAAATCATCTATTTCATGCAAGAGTCCAAGTGAATGTTCACGTATAATTTAACTTACAAACAACCATCCAATCATACGAATATAACAACATATTCTCTCACGGTTAATGGCACGCACTAGCATCATTTACAATAGCAAGACAAGCCAATGGAAGCCCACAAGATAAGACGTTTCCCGGAACCGTATACGATCAGACATTTCCTATACTCATGACCTAGACAAACATGTTCACGGGATAAGACATTTCCCGCAATCGTGTACGATAAGACGTTTCGTACACCTAAGACTCTAATCCTCTCGGTAGGACGACGATAATAATACGGTCCTAGTCTAAACCTTGCCAGACTCTCGGAATAAGACATTTCCCGATTCGACATGTGGTATGACGTTCCACATCCAAGACTCGATCATACAAAGACGTCGAGTACCTTAAATTCGGCTAAACCACACGAAAGAGGCGGAAAGAGTGTGAGAAATATCGGTATATTTTGTCATTAATTTACGGATTATAACGAAACTATAGTATATGAATTACGAGTCATAAATGAAATTGCATAATATAAAATTATAGGAATTTAGAATTAACCTTTGGTCCTAGCAAATTGGGCCTATGAACTATATCGAAATCGATATTCTCCTAATTGTTGCACCCAAGATGCTCCGAGATATGCCTTGCTTGTGCTAGAATTTTAGAGAAAAGTTACTGCTAATTTTTCTTTTGTGTGATGATGAATGATAGAGAGAATTAGAGAGAAAAATCTGAATTTTTCTTTTGTTCTTCTTGCTCTATTTCGGCCGTGTGCCTTCAAGGTAGTAGAAGGAGGAGTCTCTCCTCTTTTTACTACTCTTAATATTAGGGTTTTGACCTAGTTACCATAAGAGAATAATAGGAGATCTTTTTCCCTTATTTTTATCTCCTATTAACCGAAAAATAAGAGAAGAAAAGACTATTTTTTTCTTTCCTTTTTCGGTTATATTAGCATGTAATATAATATATACGTCAACTATAAATATCCGTATATTTATAATTTGCTAATTAAATATAACATATTATGTTTAATTACGAATTAACATTTTAATTCGTTTAAGCTTATATTATATACATTGATTAAATATAACGGTTTATATTCAATTACGAATTACATTTAATTCGTCTCAGCTAATATTATTTAATCGTTATTAAATAATCGTATCATCATTACATTGACTAACCTTTTAGTCATATACATCGACTAACCTTTTAGTCATATAATAAGGCATCAATATGATTATATTATTCATATAATCACATCTCTCAGACACATCCTTTAGGTGTGACTTTTAGGGACCAGTTGATCACCGCCATTAAAATGACAATAACGTCAAACTCCTAGCAAGCCAACCGTTATCGATAAACGTTAATCAACTGATAAGAATACTAAGTATACCCTGTGAACCTGTAAAGATTTATTCATGTTATCACACTAACTGTGGAGGACACTACTCCAACAAAGAGATCTATAGTCAAAAGTCAAGCTAGTACGCTACATGCAATGACACCACCTCGCAAGGATACAACATTTGACGGTCGGGTCGATCAACGCATTGCGTTCGCCTCCTAACAACGTCGTCATATCCCCACTAACAAATGCACAAAGGCATCACGGTTACACTTCACCGCTCCGACATTTAAGTCTAACGGTTATAAAGTATGACCGGGGAATGAGAGTTCATACACTTTACAATTAGTGTTCAATCATAACATATGTAAAACCGACTCAAAGTGGGATATATCAAAAACCGTCACAAAACATGTGAATTAAACGAATGGAATATCATATATTCTAAACATGAATAATTAAAGCTATTACGTAAATTTATACGATAAACGAACCATACATACTATTATAACTGAATGTAAAAGAAAAGAATAGACGCGGAAATCTCAGGGGGTGCCAGCCGGCTACCCGGCTGGCACTTAAGCATACTACGAAAACAATGCAAAATACAACGTGTCCCAGCCGGTCAAAGGGACCGGCAGCCGGCTACCCGGCTGGGACCAACATGACACCAATTTTCCCAAAAATAATCAGCAGTAGTCCCTGCCGGTCGGCCGGCTGGGACCAACTTCACCTGTGATTCACTATATTTCACCAAAATCATCCATTTTCATTAACAACCATCAACAATTAAAATCAACTATCATCATCAATCATCAATACTCATTAACAATTATCAATAAACAACAACTATCATCAACAACACAAATCCTAGAACTACTCATCCTACGTAAATACGTTTACTAATATTAAAAACACATAATGATATCGAGTAACCCTTCACTGTTACCTTTTTGCGTCTTCAATCGACGTCTAGGTCCTCCTCTACTAAGTAGTAGTCTTTGTCGAGGTCTTGGAGGTCACCACCTACAATTAGACAACAAAAGATGAATATAATTCACCTTTGTGAAAGACGGATAAATTGAAAAGCGAGAAAGACGGTAATTTTATTACCAATTAAGATAGAGGACGATGAGAGGGAAATATTAAGATGGAAATTAGCGAATTTGAGCAAGTAACGAAGGAGTAGTGTCGATTTTGAGTTTGATCAAGTATGGGGTTTAGGGTTTTGGTGGTTACTTGGTGAAGAAGAAGGAGTAAGTGGAAATGAGGGAGTTAGGGTTTTGAGGGAGTATAAGGGAGTAAGTGGAAAAATATGGGAAAAAGCCCATAAGCGCCTTAAGGCGTAACTCACTCGGAATCTCGCGTAAAGTCCGAAAACGAACTCGGAAATTCTAAATTTGATACCGGAAATTTAATTCTAGATTAAAAATAAATTTCGCTGAAAAGTATCCGTATAATATTTTTAATATAAAAATAGGGTACATTTGCGGGTGTTACATACTTGTGGAAGGTAGAGTCGAGAACTCTTGGGGAGAGCACGCTATCATGGAATATTTGAAGTTTGAACTTTAAAAACATTAGATGGATTTTGAGACTTATAACTTTGATTTGTTTCCGCTAAATTTGGAATGTTGTAATCGGATTTTATCACCTTGGTTTTTATTCATAAGAACTTTTATCCTTTTTGCTTTAAATTATGGTTCTATTACCACATTTGATTACATTGTGGCACACCCATTATCCTATCTTAAATGAAATTGGAAATTTTAAACTAAGAGGATATTGGGGGTGTTACAGTTTCACTTTTGCACTTCTTCATGTCTTGACTAATCTTCATTCTTGCTTGTAGATGACTTGTAACATGGTAGACTTTAAGATACTCCATTGCTTCCAATCATAGCTCAAAACTCTATTATTATACCGACATTTGGAAAGTGGACAATTGTGACGATAAGCATACAAATCCCCATCCAAACACCACTTTATTTCACTAAAACCGCCAAATAAACTAGTACTATATGAGCCTATCAAACACCCCACACTTAAGCCTTTGCTCGTCCCGAGCAAAACAATTATATTTCAATCAATCACAAAAGGCTCACAAGAAAAGTATGGGTATGTCCGAAAAAGTAATCCCTCTTCTCTCACACGCCCTCCTTATTTCATCCCTCATTTAAAATGATTCTAAATCCTCCAAATACCACCTCTCCTCTTTCAACTCGACTTACCATCTTCCTTATATCAACCCCTTATCACTCCAAGCATGTAAGAAACAAGGTTGTCTTGGCATCAAGGCATCTCCTACTCCTACAAGTAGACACCACAACATCCAATATCATATAGCACAAAACAACACGCTCCAATATCACGAATGTGTACCAAGCACTAGGCACAACATAATCCTCCAAATTCCCCCTTCATCTAGCCTCAGCACACTCTATCCTACCCTTTCTTCCTTCATGGACTTCTCCACTTATGTCGTCAACGCCAAATCGGAAGTAGCACATCAAGTTGATATTGTTCATTATTTTCCTAAGTCCCTGATTTTGCCTAAACCGCCCGCCCTTGCGGGTTTTCGGTTTAGCTTTTTTTCCTCACTCTACTCTCGTGGCACGCACTCAATTTTTCATTTTGCCCGGAGTGCCCTTTCGGTTTTTCACTCCATCCTCGGCCACTTACCCAATTTTGCCTAGGATGCCCTTTCGGGTTTTAATCCTAGCCGGGTTTTTTTTTTCTTCTTTTCAAAGATGCAATACAATAAAAGATAGATGTACAAACTGCCAATTCATATCCACCCCACACTTTGTTTTTCACTTTGTCCACAAAGTGAAGGTGAACACCAAAATGCAAAGAAAGGGAACTAAATATGAAGTAAAGAGTACGGGTTGCCTCCCGCAAAGCGGTTTTTGTTTTCGTCGTTTGTTCGAAGCCTTTTCAAGATTCTTCGTTTCAATAGTCAAGAGCGGAGCAACTCAACGCCCTTATTAGCCGATCAAAGATATTGGCCGACAAAGTAGAGAAATGGAAGTAGTGGAAGGCCAAAGTATAACAAAAATGAGCAAGACAAAATGATTCTATGTCACGGCAAGGCTCCTTGAAAGAGAACTTGAAGTTAGTGAAAACCAAGTATGAATAAAGCGACTTAAGAGCTTCTTTTGGGACTAGAACGAATGGGTCCTTCATACGAACTCCAACTTTCTCATTTTCCTCCTCATGCACCTCACAAATAATCCCTCTTTGATAATCTTTCTCAACCACCTTACTCAACGACTTCTCAATGGTCAATAGCGAACAAGAGTCACTATAAGTCAAGGAATCGTCCCCAAGGTGTGAAACATCAACTTTGGTACAAGAAATGTCAATAAGAAGCACAATGGATGGTGAGGCCAAAGAAATTTCCAAGTCACACTTATCATCTTCATCATGTAAGAAATTGTCATCCTCAAATTGTGACTCATCGAGAACATTATCAAGCTCTTCATTAGCATCACATCCCTTGAGAAAACTAATAATTTCGCTCACATTGTTTTCAATTTTTTTCATCCTTGAGTTGTAAGATTGACAATTTTCAACAAAGACATTTTGGAAGGTGGTAAGGTTATTTTGTATGGTGGTGAGGTCATTTTGGAGAGTAATGTTATTGGTAGCTATATCTCTAATCATGTCCTCAATATCCATTGAAAGGGTATCTTTGGTGGGCAAAATCTTAAAATTTTGGTATTGAGGTTGACAAGAGTTTTGAACCTCCCACTCATTAGTGTCATGGGCTAGGAATTGGAAAAGTTTCCATTTCACCTCATAATTCAATTCATGGAACCTTCCATTACTCAAACCGTACACAAGAGACACATTCTCAACATTGAAATCTTTATGAACCACATCACAAAGCTTCCATAACTCAAAAGAATATTTGCATCTCAAAACATATTGCTCAAGTCTATAAAAATAATTGCAAAACAATTCATCCTCATGGTGTGGGAATGGAAGATTAGGCATTAATAAAACAAGCAAAAACTAAAGACTTAACTAAGGGAATACTAATATTTACAAAAATTTAATAAATTAATACAACTACTCTAAAAAATCAACTAAAAACACTAGCAAAACCGTTACCTTCCCCGGCAACGGCGCCAAAATTTGACTCGCCTAAAACGTCGCAATTAAAGATGGTCAAATTAACAATTTATAACCTAACTTAATGCTACACAATAAACTAAGTATAACGATAAGTAAGGGTCGAATCAAAGGGAAGGGGGGATGCAAATGAGTAAATAAGAAGAGTAACTAGAGTAGTTATGTAGGTAACAATGCAATAAGTAAAAATGGGGGTTTTGATTGGTTTCAAGAGCAAATTAAATGATCTCAAAGGTAAGAAATTCAAACAAGAGTATGCATCAAGTAAGCAAGTAAATATGAAATTAATCAAGATGAGAAAAGATCTGAATCCAATCCACTCAGTTTCCACTAATTGATCGATCCTAGACAGAATCCAACCCCGTAATTATCCTAATCACCCTATTATGGAGTAAACCTCCTAAATCTCCTTAATATAAGTCAAGAACAAAGAAATCACACTTAATTGATGACCCAACTCATTAACCACCAAGTAGAACACATACATTGGTTAAATTAACAAGAAGATAGAGCATGAGAGATCTAATAGGGGTAATCAAGCACAATGAACACAATTAATGCCTAATCACATGTTATAACTCTTTCTAAAGAATAAATTAGGGAGAAATCACATCCACTAATTCAACCCACAAGTTGTTGCACAAGAAGAATTGCAAGGAATACACACTTAACAATTCTACCAACAATAAATTAAGGTTCTTAACAATGGTTAATATTGCAAGAAAATCACACTTACTAAAATAATCAATCCAAGAAACCATAATACAACATTAATACAAGAGATTAACAACAATTAGGATAAGTAGGGAAAGATTATAGTGTCTTATAACTAAAAAGCTTCCACCTTTGGAATTGACTTAAGAAAAGAAATTAGTTCTTCATACTAAATCTAAATACCCAATAATAAGAAAATAATCTCCAATTACAACTTGATGCCAAAAGCTAAAGCATAAGATAAGATATGAAAACCTAATGTTCTCATCTATTTATAGTCTAAAGATAATGTACAGTAATGGGCCTTGAATAGTTGTTGATGGCGAATTGGCGAAAATAGATCAGAGTAAAACGCGAACGGTGCGCCTATACTGGGCGCACAGTGCGCCTATAATGAGCGCACGGTGCGCTTTTCGGCCTGACAACACTGTTTTGCGAAGGCTATTACACTCTTGTTTCTTGGCCAAATAAGGCGTGTGACCTGTCGTTGGAAAGCTAAGATCACCATATTTCACCTCCACTTGGTCTTGTATCGATAGGAGCTCTATAAATGAAGATATGACCTTTTGAAGTCGATCCTTATGCAATAAATGCTAGAAATCTTCATTTCGCTTCACCGTTGCACTTTGCACTTCTTCATGTCTTGACTAATCTTCATTCTTGCTTGTATATGACTTGTAACATGGTAGTCTTTACGATACTCCATTGCTTCCAATCATAGCTCAAAACTCTATTATTATACCGTCATTTGGAAAGTGGACAATTCTGACAATAAGCATACAAAACCCCATCCAAACACCGCTTTATTTCACTAAAACCGCTAAATAAACTAGTATTAATATGAGCCTATCATGTCCCCTATTAAATGTATGAAGAGGTTCAAAGTTAAAGGAAAGTTGAGTTCAAAGTACATTAGACCCTTTGAGATTGTGAAAAAGATTGGTGTGTGACTTACAAATTTGATTTTGCCCCAAAGTTGGGGAAGGTTTATGATTTTTCCATGTCTCTCAACTTAGGAAGTACATTAGCGACCCGAGCCATGTGTTGATAAATAAAGTTCCCGAGTTCGAGCCTAATTTGACATTTGATGAGAGACCGAGACCGATATTAAATAAGGTGGTGTCTCTAGTTAAATTGTGGTGGCAGTGTGGAGTTGTGGAAGAAGAGACTTGGGAGACGGAAGCTTCGATGCGTGCTAAGTAGCCGAACTTATTCGATTAAGGTATCACTCTTTTCGCTTCAAGTTCCGATGACGAATCCTTTTATAAGGAGGGGTGATTGTTGAAAGTCCTAGACCTCTAATTAGACTCCTCTAATTAGTTCATTAAATTACATTAAGTTAATGATTTAGGATCTAGTTATCATGCATGCAAATATAAAAGCATAAATATAAAGATAAGATGAAAATTCCTTACATTGGAAATTTCGGCAAAATGGGCACAATAAGAAACTCTTCTTATTGTTCTTGAGCATGGAATTAGTGGATGATCCTCCATAAAACAACTTCCAAAGTAGAAGGTCTCCTTCTTGTTGCACCCAAGACTAAACCCAAACTATCATCATAAATTTAGACTAGAAAAATATAGAGATAAGAAGAAAATAATATAACTTTAATTACTACTATAGTAATAGGAATATTAGTTTTAGAGAGTTTAGTGAGAGGTTGTGTAGAGAGAAGATATGAAAGCAAGTGAATGAATTAGAGAAGAAAAATGAGCAACCATGATGCTCTTATAGAAGCATATGGCCGGCACCTATCAAGCACCAAAAGGGTGACTTTTCTTGTAACAACCCGTAACTTGAAAGACCGAAATTATATTTGAAAAATAATAAATTTATTTTATTTTAATTTATTAAGATTTATTTGAATTTATGATAATTTAATAAAATTATTTTGAATTTATTTGGAATTAAAGAATAGGTTTTACGATTTAACCCCGAACGTCATTTAACTATTCCCGAGTCAATTTAAGTCCCGAAACAAACCCGAAACCCAACTCTTGCATGAGTCACACGCCCTATGTCACCTTTTTCCACTCATATTAGATGTTTTAATTAATTTGATTAAACTAATACAAATATCTAGGATATTTGTAACTTTATCGATCTGTCAACTTAAAATTAATCGCTTAAAAACAGACCCGACTTCTGCTCATTTCACACGCCTCTTTCCTCCTCCTCTTAGGATTAGATATTTTCTTTCTTTTGATTTCAATAACATAATATCTAAATAATATCTAGATATTTGATTAAATTAACTTAATATCTAATAATATCTAAACAATTACCATAATATAATTATAAAACCCGAGTCAATCCCGTAACTACAATTTCAAAACCCGACTCCATTATTCCTCTATAATTACACGGCACACCCTCCCCCATTACTCACTAACTATCTTTTCATTTTACAATAAATCAACTTAATATCTAATTAATACCTTCTTTAGTATAATCATAATCGTTCTTCGTGTTCTTGATCGTTCTTGATCGTTCTTGAGCAAAATCGTCACAAAACCTTCGTTACTTGTTCAAATCCGTCCTAACTTATATTTCTAGAGTCTCCTCTCCGCTCTTCATCTCCATGTACGTTTTATTTTCAATTCCGACAAAATCGTTTTCAAAACTTTAATTGTTGAAATCAAGTTTTAATTCTAATAATGTTATTTTTGTCATTTCTTATAGGAGAAGATTATGAAGACGAGTTTGGTGACTCGTATATTTTAGAAGAAGATTAGTAGACGGGTTTTTAGTTCTTATTTTGGTGCTACTTGATTTTGTGCTACCTAAGGTAACGATTCCGAGTTACTCGACGAATTAATGTTACATACTTTTATTTTTGTTTATGTTATTGTTATTTACGGTTTTAAGTAGTAACATGATAAGTAGTTATTATTATTATGTTGTATGAATTTTTAACATGTTTAGTGTTCTTGACATATTTGGATGATTTGTTCATAATCATAATTTTTGTATGAATGATGGTTGAATTGGTTGTTAAAATGGATGGTTGTTAATTAAAACATGTTAGAAATAATTTGGAGTTGTTGATTAGTGTTGGCCGTGTAGGGTGGCTGGAAACCGACCCAAACTAGGCCGGTTCAGGCTGGTTCAGACCCAGTCCAACCCGGTCTGGTTGGTCCGTGTCTTGCCCTTTGGGCTTGTGTCGATACTTGATTGTTTTGTTGTTATTTTGACGGGTTTTAAATATGTTAAGCATGCGGGAAATTATTAAGAAACCGTTTTAGAAATATTGACCAAAACCGGCCCAAACCAAGCCCGTGGGCCCAGTCCAGGCCTGGTTCATGTCTCGGCCCAAAACAGCCCGTGAGTCTCCTTTGGACTTGTGACGGTTTTTGAGTTTATTGTTATTGTTATATCTTGTTTTGTAATATTTAGCAAGTGGGAAATTTTAATAAGTAAAGTATTTAATTAAACGGTTTTTCATAATATTATTATTTCTCACATGTTAGAAAATTGTAGCATGAGATTATAGTTTATTTTGATATCCTTTAAGTCAAGCGGGTTTGGTAAGAATTAATAATTCACATGTTAGAAATTAGAATGAAATAGCATGAAACGAATGTGATATTCTTATGTTCAAGCCTAAATGTCTAAGACTCTGTTTCTAGCCGGTTTGACCAAACGGGTTTGGTCAAACTAAGATCTAGTCAGCCCCGTTTTGACTGATGACCCGTCGCGGGACTCGGGTCGGGGATTTGTCTTCAGGTAAGGTTTTATTTAATGAATGAATGAATGAGCCTTAATAGATATGAGGCGATATTATATTTGAATATGATTTTTATGCAATTAGTCACATGATAGGAAGTTTTTCCCGTGACTGTTTGATTGTATGATAAATGTCGTGTTGACTAAGTACCCATAGAGAATTATGAGTATATGGCGTCTTGACCATTCTAATTCTAAATGAGTAGCTTGGACCATGACATGGATAGGCCTTACTATCTTTAACGAGTATATAGTTCATGTTTAATAGCTTTTGTGTCACGGCTTGTGGGTTTTATATCCAGGTCGGGGGCATGGCTGCCTAATTGCTTCCACTTTGGAATGGAGCCAGCTTAAGTACTAGCCATCTCTGCTTAGGGGGTCGCCTAGTAGAGTTTCTCATGTACGGTTATGTAATGAGACAGGGAATGGGTTAGCTGTTGTCGCTAGGTCTGATCAGTCTAGGACTAGGATGTTTTCCTACCTTGTGGTATAGCCTCGAGTTACAGAAGTCGACTATTGACTGTCCTAAGAACTTATGCCTGTTTCTAGACGTATTGGTCTTTCATTTTTGATGATTCTATGAATCTTAGAAGGTGAGATGCAAGCCGGCTAAGGTTGATAGAGTTTGGATTACCGGTTGTTAACTGATTCACATGATAGTTTGTATGATTAGGGTTGAGTTGTATCCAGGCCATGTTTTAAATGTAACCTCTGAGCTGAAATACTAGCTTCCCTACCTCGTGGTATAGATTGTTAACCGATTCACATGATAGCTTGCATGAGTAGCTTATCCTTCATATGCTAGGTTATATGTTAGTTATTTGTTTCATAACATGAAAAGCATATCGTATATGTTAAGGTTTTGTATTTTCCATATACATCGCTTTTATGTTATTCATGTTTTATTAAACTCGACATTTCGTGGCTGGGAGAACTCGGAGTTACTCCCCACTGACTGTGGCTTCCGTGTTTATATTTAATGCGGTTGGCAGGTTTGTGATGCATACTTGGGTACATTGAAGAGCTAGCGAGCGAAGTATTTACCTTGGACCTATATTCGGTTCT